>JAFELO010000472.1:233860-298359 GCA_017140195.1 Eumaeus atala
TTATGCGGATGTTCATGTGTGTGTCATGAAAAGTCTGCGACTTCTCGTTGGTCCCCATGACATGGCAAGTCCCACATGAAGTGGCAATGGGCTGGTCACACACTCAGAAGAACAGATGGCAGATGGGCCTATAAGTTTCTGGAGTGGCGGCCGCGTTTAGGAAAACAAAGTGTTCACCAGGTGGGTAGACGATCTCCGTGCAGTAGCCGGTCCGGATGGATGCGAGTAGCAGGAGATCGGTCGTCTTGGCGTTCACTGAGAGAGGCCTGTGTCCAGCAGTGGACCGATAAGGGCTGATAATGATGGTGACGATGATACATATATATGTTATCGTGTCAGTTTGAATTGCAAAGGAATTGAATTGCAAAAAAGGGAGAGACCACGTCTCAGAGTTAAGGTAGAAGATACGCCAGCTACTTTAACTCAGTTGTTAAACAAAATTGTCCTTGAAACGGGGCTGCTCATTAGCGCTGCCGGGTAGTCTCTTTCAAAGGGTAGTTGCCTTCCGATCGCCTGCCAATTCGGGTTCAATGCAGCACGACACTGTACCTTACACGGCTATTTAAAGAGCACAGCATCACTAAACATTACACATTATGATGGTGACGGGCCTTACCCTGGAATGAATGTAAATTGTAAAAACTTTTCTAATTAAAAGTTAATGATTTGCATGCTTGATTTATTGTTTGTTATTGTCATAGCTGTTGGTTTTTCTTTAAATAAATACGAGGGGAGAGACTGCGAGCAGTGGCTGTTTCAAATAAGTACTTCAAATTACGCGGACGGTAAATGAAATTTGTCACACTTATAGTTCATGTTTAGGAGAAGTGCAGAACGCAAATATTTTTATATCATATGCATTAGATGTATTAATATACATTATCTGTATGTATATATGTATATATTATGATCATGTATGTATAGTATGAATAGTGCCAACTACTTCTCTGTATATTCTGTCTCCTTTTAAATACTGGTTGTCTGGAAGAGAGCGCTTGTAGCGGTAAGACCGCCTTTTTGTGCTTGTGCATAGTTCTAAGTTATTGTAAATACTCGGTACAAAAAAAGTGTTTTATTATTATTATTATTAGATTTTATTATTTTAATGAAATAAAACGCTACCGACACTGCTGTATGCACGTATTGTTAAGACTTCTGTAACACACAATTTGTGATATAAAGATATTATGACGTACTTCTTTTACTCTTATTATGCACCTATTAAAAGGTTTTACGGTCAAGCTGCATACGGAGTGAATCATTATTAATAATTATTATCGAATTTCGATCTCTTGGCGGTCAGTTATAAAATAAATGACGTAAATAAATATTTATTAAAAATTATATCATTTCAATGAATAACATTTTAAAAATTCGTGAATTTTAAAATACGAGCGCGAATTCGGTCAATGCTCGTGAGAAAACTACAATGTTATATTCAATTATTTGTTTGAATTTTGTGAAGGGCGTGAGAGAATATAAGAGGGAGGTACAGTCCTTCCGTATTCTCCGTATCCTTCCGAACCTTGACTTTGTTATTTGACTGAAGACGAGGGCAACGCATCTGCCTAGTAGTAATTATGCCGATGTTCATGGGCGTCGGTAGTCGTAGAAGGGTTCTGATTGCAATTTTTTCCCCAATACTATATCAAAATAAATAAATAAAAACACTTATATCACTAGCAGTAACAGTTTTCAGATATTTCTACTGTTTTCTCTAAACTTCACGCGGTAAGCTAATGAATACGAACAAACGTCAAATCACACCATTGTCGCTTACACTCCGCAGGTATGTGGCGTAGTGACCGAACCATAATGTTAGATGACATCCGAAGTGTTAGCGGGGTAATTGACTACGGCTATGTCGTGGATAGCGAGAGAAACTCCCGCGCTTTCAAACAAACCTTAAATGTGCCTGGAAGAATACAATTTTAACTCATGTTCAACGATAACAAATCAAATGGTAATTAGTCATAATTTTGTATTATGATTTATTATCTCAACGGCGCATATCAGCTGGGAGCTCATCTGGTCGATCTCTGGTTCCCTCGGCTTGTACAAGTCCCGCTTTGATTGGGGAGGGCAATTTGAATTACTTACTCCTCCTCCGATTTCGATCGACTTCGATCTCAAGACAGATTTTAGCTTTTCACCCGGACTGATTATTTGATATGATCGCATCATGTCAACAAGTCATTGTGGTTGCTGGCTCAGGCGTACCAGTGGTCGGAAAGAGTGTCATCAAGACCTTCGACGTCTACCGACGCTCATAAACATTGGTATTATTGTCATGCAGATGTGCTACTCTCCTTTCATTTTCCCCTCCAATGGGCCTTTAAACAGCTATCTTTACATCTATTACCTTACAGCTATTAATCTCAGCGCAAATGCCGATGTTAGTGTATTTACTAATCGTGACTACAAGTCTAGACGTATCTGCAATCTAGGCATTGCAAATGCTTGTACGACCCTAAATAATTTATTTATGATTGAGACAAATTTCATAGCAATAAGGAACGAATAGGTGGCTAAAATGTACCAAGTATTTGAGTTTTGTTCATATAAACTTTGTTTTTATAGAATAGGAGGGCAAACGAGAGATCGGAGCCTTTTTTACGGCTACCGAGGCCCATTAACGTGCACATAATTACTATGCAGATGCGTTGCCCTCCTGGGCCACCGGCTACTCACAAACCGCTCGAAACGTGACACTGAAGATGTCACTTTACGGCGGTATTATGTGAGCGAGTGGTACCTCCCGGGTCGTGCTGGTCCAATTCCGTTGCATTGAAGGATGTAACGCCATGCGTAGTGCATACCACTACCTCTTCCTAAAAAACTTATAACTACTAATATTTCTAGTTTCGAGGAGAAATGCAAAAAGGGTACTTCCCGGTGAAATGGAAACATGTAATTTACCACAAATAAAAAATAGATTATTGAAATTATACTTCTTTTGGCGCGTTCGGGGAAAAATATGAGACTATTATGATGCGCGTGCACGCCGACGCCATTAATGAAGTTAGCGATAGTCAACATTTTAGTTTTCCAAAAAATGTTACCATAATGCGTTATAATGAAACTTTCAATGTATTTAACACACTTCTTCTATTGTTAGTTGTAGAATAAGGCGAAAGATAAGATTTTTAAAAAGATTTTTATCTTTTTACGCCAAAACAGTATTACTTCTAACGCCTGTACATAAATACATAGACACTTTTATGTAGATATAGGAATAATATCGATTTTTTTTATAATATCACGGAAAAAAACATGTGAAACCTATATTTATAGGTACAAAATGCATTCGTCCGCTAACGGATGCTTGTGAACGATTATAAATAATTTTACTATTAAAACTATTTATAATAGTTACTATTAACAGGCGATTTTGTACGATTTAAGTACATGCCGCATTGCAGTCGAATAAAACCGGCACGAAAGAAGAAACATGGCACGGCATATCGTTCATGAAAGTCAGGGCACAGAGGTGTAGAAGGTGTGTGCGGATGTTTATGGGCGCAAACATTGGCACGATTTCCACGAATTGCAAAACCAATAAGACGCTTATAAAACGACAATTATACGATAGTTTAGAAATGATCGTTAAAGGAGACAATGATTTCAATTCCACCGCGGCCTTCACCTAGTGATCGATACACGACACGAGAGTAACAGTTCCTACCTGTACGGTAACACGACAAATGACAGGAATACATTGTAAACTAAACTATGGTTTAATTTTTATAGTGTAGGGGGACAAACGAGAAATCCAAGCTTCCCTCCTTGAGCGCAACAGTCGCCTTTGGTCGCTGGCTGTTTACAAAGGGCTCCCTTTTCTCGTTTGCCCCAATATGCTATAAATAATTGATTTTTGAGTAGAAAAAAAATTACACAAAATTACGTGTAGACGACGTTGGCTCCTGCAAGGTTTTTTTCAATATTATAGATGAGTAGACGAGTATTCGGGGCCTTTTGATGTCATCCATAAACCCATTGGAAGGGAGCAGGCAAGGCGAGCAACGCACCTGTCTAGTAATCATGCGGATATTCATGGGCGTCGGTAGCCATCAAAAGCCCTGAGTCGTTTGTCCCCTATAATAGTACAGTATGGCGCTTACAAGAAAACAGCAAAACAGAGTCATAGTTTCTTCCACTTCTGACAAACATAGTGACGTCATAAGCAATTTATTCGCTATGGGATTTCCCTCCAATAGAACGGTAAATTATTTACTCTATTCTAGTCCTTATGAAGATTCATTGTCGGGTGGTCACTGCTGCATTTGAAGGGCAGCCGGACACGACCGGGGAGGTACTTCTCGCTTTCACGATATCACCGCCAAGTGACGCTGTCGCATTTTAAGTGGCCCTTTGTGGGACAAGGGAATCGTTTTTCATTAGCTCCGTGTAGACGTCTGTCTGTAAGACACGACGCCCGCTGATTTGGTATACTACAAAAAATGCATTAAATGTATTTCTTTCTTCGTTTTCTCCCTCGCTCTCCCGATGGGCGAAATTAAAATGGAATAGAATAGAAAAAAAATAATAATAAAATAACAAATATATAACTGAAAAATATACAACCATAATTTTGTAATAGTTTTTTACACTATATATTCACCTGCAGGCCTATCTGTTAAAAAGTTTGACCGGTTCTAGTGATGATTTCACTAAAATGTGTGTTTACTGTCATTGAACGCCTAGTTGTTAGTTATTGAAAATTTGTAATTATTATTTTTTTGCCACTAATTAAATATATGCTTCAATTTTGTTGACGTGTAGATTGTAATAATAAAATCTTACCAAGGTTAGAATAAATTCGAAAATTGTATACATACATCGAGTGAATTTTTTATCTCAATGTCGCAATAAAAGGGCATCTATTTTTAGTGTTTTATTTTATTAATAACATTTATGTTGAACATAATCAAAAAGGAACCGGGTTTTGGTCCGCAAGTATTTCAAGATCGGCATTCGAGTCCACTTTTGTTTTCCTGGTATCCGTGTAAGGAATAAGGGTTCAACAATTCATTGAAGGCGGTTTACGATATATGATTTAACTACTACTTGTCTGTCAAATCGGATCAGAGAGTGACAGACAGACAGACAGTATTAATGTCTGCGCACTCACGCCTGTACTAACCCGCCCTGCGCATTTGGCTTATATTGATAGGGACAACCGAAGCCTCAAGAATTTGCCTGAGAATACATTCCTCATTGTGTCAACAACACATCTTCCAAACCATTTTTCTGATGGGGTACGCAGAGCGGAGCGAGTGTCACATGTTAGAAACATTTGCCTTGTTTCTACCACATCGCGAAGACTCTCGACACCAGCCTCGGGCCGCTCGCGATCAGGCAGCATGGAATGTTAGTCTTGGTCTTACACTTACAGCTTTAGTAAGAGGTAGTGCCATGATATATTACAGCGGAATTGGGTCGGCACTACCGGGCAGATACCTCTCGCTCATATGACACCGCCGTATAGCGACAGCAATGCTGAAAAACGCGTTACCGGTGGCACATTGGAGGGGAGGAGGAGATGGCAGGAAGGAGGGCAACGCACCTGAATGACAATAATGGATGGCATTCGGTAGTCGTCAATGGAAAAAAATGCTCCTTTGTCCACGAAATACTATAGACAATATGATCCCCCCACCCGATCATGGGTTACGGCCTTGGGCCTGATTTTATCCTCATCGTAAAAGCGATATAACCCTAATTGATACACCCATGAGCACTGAACCGTCACTCTGTTAAGCGACCCAATGTTTTAAAAGTAGCCCAAATATTCCGTAATACAAGTTTGCACAAATATTCCGTAATACAAGTTTGCACAAATATTCCGTAATACAAGTTTGCACAAATATTCCGTAATACAAGTTTGCACAATATTCCGTAATACAAGTTTGCCCAAATATTCCGTAATACACGTTTGCACAAATATTCCGTAATACAAGTTTGCCCAAATATTCCGTAATACAAGTTTGCACAAATATTCCGTAATACAAGTTTGCCCAAATATTCCGTAATACAAGTTTGCACAAATATCTGCTGAGACCGAATGCACTGACCCTGAGGAATGCATATCTTCGGCGCATGGCATTGCATCTCGAAATACGCATAAAAATAAAAAATAACAAACGATTGTTTTCCTGTTATTTTCGTGTTAATATTTATAATTATGTATGCGATATTCGAACTGATACGAATCACGAAGAAAGGCCGTCTATTTTGGAATTGATTGCCATATTTTATGGTCGGTCGTTTCGAGTTCAGTGTTCAGTAATTACCTCTGTTTTTGTTGATGCGGGGAAACGCACTTACGCGTCATCACCGGCCCTTGGTAAGGTTCAGTGTGTGGGGCTCGCGGCACGCTACAGTGCCGAATAACTACTGAAACCACAGTGAGTGCCATCAGTGCCTCCTTTAATGAGGTTCCTCTAGGAGGAAGTACAATCCATCAGGGCACCCCGACGGCTAGTCAGTCCCCTAAGAGACCGACGCCTCCTCTACAGAAGGAGTGCCCCGCATCATAGGACAACTGCAACTTTGGGACAGTGCAATGTGGTGAGATTCTCGTCCCCCTTGCCCCATGAGCGTTGTTGTGCCCTGATGATTTGTTGTTCCGGGGCGCCTCACCAAAGGCGGCACTGATGGCACTCGCGGTGGTTTTTGTGGATATTCGGCACTTTAATGTGCCGCGAGCCGCACACACCACTGAACCCCACCCAGGGCCAGCGAAGGCGCGAAAAGGCGTTTCCCCGCGTGAACAAAAAAAAAGGCATCGGCTGTCATCACAATACCATGTAAATATCTTGACAGATATGCAACACATAGAACCTCCTTTTTCAGAGCCAGTTAAAAATAGCTGCTTCGAACTGAAAATTCCATACTTAATTACAAAATATTTTATAATATATAATATACACACATACTGCTCGTTTGTCCCCCTATAATATAAAAAATGTAATTCATATATAGTGGTATATGTGTGCGGGAGGTACCTCCCCGGTGGTGTCCGCCCAATTCTATTGCAATGCAGCATAGTAGGGCACTCGTTTAGTATTTTAATTTTAAATACACCATTTTCGTAGGACACAAACAAGAGTTCAGAGTTACATGATGACTACCGAAGTCCATATACATCCGCATAATTGTTCTTCAGATGATCACCCTCCTTGTATTCAATGGGACACTGGAAACTCCCAACGAACCACACGAACACTATAGCATATTACGTTACTTTACAACGGCACTATGTGAGAGGTACCTCCCCAGCCGTGCCCGCTCAATTCAATGATACTTGCTCGTTACCAAGTGAGTAAAACATCGATGCACATCAGCGCATATTGAGGAACGTGCGAGGGTCGCGTGTTGCGTTATTCGAATATTATGAGTGTTACGAAACTCTATGTCAGTGCCACAGAGCTTAAACAACGACAGACGCGGCAAGGTTTTAGGCCTGACCTTGTGAAACCTGTGTGAAAAAAGTGTTAAGCCCCCGGCTACTGCTATTTTCTTTCATCGGCCTGTCAAAAACCGCACGAATCGCGACCGGTAACAACGATATTACGATGTACGACGGTCTCATTGAAAAGGGATATACAAAAAAGACGGTCAAGTGCGACTCGGACATGGAGACCGAGGGTTCAGTACCGACAAGAGATACGAACATGACACGAAGAAAGAAAATTTTATTCTGTTTTTTGCGTCATTCAGAAATTTGGTACCTTTGATGATTATATGGAGTAGATGTGTGGAATGCAAACATTCAAATTTATTAAGCATTCCATTTTATTGCTTCAGTTAAATAAAATCATACACACACTATGCACACAATGCTTAAACTTATGTAACATTATATGGATTCATGAAAAATTGTGACGTCGCAGTAACTCTTACGAGTCATAGTAATGTTCCAAATGGGTAGAACCAACGAGCGATAGAGCATAACAAGTCATCTCTTTCACTCCATCGGGCTGTGCGTTCACAGATCAATTCACGTTATCACGTAAACTGGTAACATCCGAAAACCGACTTGCAGCCAGCCAGTTCTGTTTTGTCATATAACTATAATTTCATGATTCTAAATCGCAAAGATCCTTGAAGTGCGAACAGACAACAAAGTTATCGCAATTTTACTTCGAGATACGGAACCCTAGAAAAAGATAAAATCAGTCTACGCGAATTATTTAGTGAGCGGAACTTGAGCAAGTGCATAGGAACCGCTGTCGAAATAAATTGCCGAGGCGGCCTAGAGCTTGTGCCGTCAGGCGTCGCCACATGACAATCACTTCTGATCCAACGCTACTAGCACTGCCCCGCGGCCTCACTTCCATTTAATCTATCTTATCAGATAGAGAAGGTAGATTAAGGAATAAATAAAATAAAGCTGAAGAGTTTGTTTGTTTATTTGAGCGCGTTGTTCTCAAGAAGTCCTGGCTAGAATTGAAAAAAATACTTTTTTCTCGATTAGTTTATTTATCGAGGAAGGGTATAATAGGGCTATACAGTGACATTACAACCAATATGGGAGTTACTTGGAAACCGCGGCTTGATGCTAGTATATTAATAGGTGAAGCAAAAACTTTAGAGCCTTTTTACGAAAACTGCGAGGAGTATGAAATTTGACCTACTTGTCGTTGATCTGCAGGAACAGTGGAGAACGCCAATATTTTATATAATATACAATCGATTATATACTTTTAATTCAACAAAATGTTACGTTTTAGGAAGAGGTAATGCACAGTGCACGAGTGTCATGTGAGACACTGTCAAACGTGACGTGCGTCATTTATTTAGGCGGATGATTTTTTTATGGTAAATTTCGATTATTTGATGGATGGCAATCGCTAGTATACACCTCGCTAGTACACCCCAAAAGCTATTTCAATAATTAACTCTATGAGTATAATTTGGCCTCTGTTATTCACGGATGAAGCCGGGGACCGCTAGTAGTTATTATAGAACAAAATCCTCCTAGAACTGTATGCCTTCATGTATACAATTTTTTCAAAATCTACGGATTTTCACGTATTCGCCCATGGATATAGCGATTGTCGAGGAAGGAAGGAGTTTTAGCGTATAATGTAGTCAAAGGCGAAGCTGGGATCATGCATCTGGTTATTGGAGATAGGATTTGGAGTCCCGATTCATTATAGCGCAACGAGCTTGTCTAACCCCCCACGACAATGCGAAGCCAACTTTAACTGCGACGCGTGAGCTACCCCCGCCCCACCCCCTCGATAGAGAGGAGGCTGAACTAAAGCTATCGGGATGTTTCCTTCCGTCTGCGGGAAATGGAAACGCATTTACGCACCTTCACCGGCCCCGGGTGGGCACCAGTGGTATGTGGGACTCGTGGCACATGATAGTGCCGAAGACCCACAAAAACAACCGCGAGTGCCACCAGTGCTGCCTTTGGTGAGGTGCCCCGGAACAGCAAATCATCATGGCACCTCGACGGCAAGTCAGCCCCCGAAGGGACCAACTCCACCTCCACAGATGGGGTTGCCCAACACTACAGGACAACCCCACCGACTTTGGGACAGTGCAATGGGGTGAGGTTCCCACCCTCGCCCCTTGCCCCGTTTGCTAAAGCACTAACCTCCTGTTGCTCTCTTCTTATAAGAGCGGTACCGAGAACGTTTCCTCCTCCTGATCTTTAAGCCCCCTCTTCTTGTAAGAGGGGTTCAAAGATCCCCCTCACCCCAGGCTACTAAACCCCACCGCCACGACAAGGATTGAACCGTGGTGGGGGAGAGAGGACACCTTTTTTTTGTTGACGCGGGGAAAGCGCCGCCACTTTTGCTCTTTTGTCCCTGTTTTGTTGTTGTGTTGTTTTCTTTTAAGAGGGGTACTAAGAGCCGCCACCTCATCATTTCAATTGGCTTCGCCCAAGGTGTTTCGGATCATCCCAGGTTACTGAGCCCCACCGTCACGACAATTCTTGAACCATGGTGGGGGGGGGGGNTGGGGGGGGGGGAGAGGATACCAACTTTAGCATAGAGCAGTAAAAAAAATAGGATCTTGGCGACCGAGACCCTCACCTCACCGTCTACTCTTGGAAGGTGAAAATTTGGACCATTTTCTTTCAAAACCTTCTCGTGTACATTTCAGAGTAGTGCGGGAACAAAGTAGCGCCATGTTCTCTAACCCTTGAAGTAGGGTGACAACACATTTCTAAAAAAGGCTACTGTCTGTCTCATTAAGGCAATTGTATAATTCAACTTGGTCTTGAGGAGCGTTATGTAAATGATTTTACAAACATTTATAAACGAATTATACAATAAGTAGCCGAGATTATTAAATCTACAATGACCTGCAATTTCACACGCCTTCAAACTTAAAGAATTTGATATTATTACTTGTTTACTTAGATATTCTTAACTCGCAGTCCGTCCCGCTTTCTCACAGATATTTAACGAAATGTGGCTAAAATTATCGATTTGCTAACATACAAAAATTTTTTTTAAGAGCATGATGATTACCTGAATAAATAAATAAACTTTCTACACTTTTTCCGCAATTGTTTATTTTCCGATCAGTTTCGGCTTATCACCGGTCGCAACTGTAAATTGAAAAATAAATAATTGTGGAAAATGTAACTAAAATAAATTTATTTATTTCAAGTGCAACATGAACTTCCATCAAGAGGTTACAACATATTCAATCCACTACAACATGTCAATGATTTTTCAGTGCATACAATATTACAAAACCAAAGAAATTAACTTATGATAGAACAACGTCTGTCGAGACAGCTTGTTGTCAATAATTTCGGCATCAAAATAAGTATTTAAGGACTTAGGGGTATTAAGGACTGTGAGACAATGTAATGAAAAAAGCTCCGACACTGGAGCGTACCACACAACGTCATGATTTTCAAGCGAAATGCACGCCTGATGTAAGCGCGTTGAAACGCTACGCTGGTGTTTTGTTTCAACTGGTCGACCGCTGTTTTCAAGCCGAGCTAAATCGTTTTTTGCAGTACCTAATCTCCCAAACTACTAGTCATACGAATAACAATTTCCTACGAATTGGATAAATGCGACTTGCACTTTCAAAATTTATAAGCGTAAATTTGGAATAAAGAAATAAGTGAAAAATAAATGAGTGAAAGTGGAGGAGTGGGGGCGGGGGACAATATTATTTTATGGGCCTCATGTGTCGGTAAAAGTTGCTGTATAAAGGTCTTTTTCGGCGATAATGTGAACGAGAGATACCGCCCCAAGGCCCATGTCCTCGTAATTACTTGCTCCTCTGCGCTTTAATGTATGTTTCCCACATAGATCGGTAACCGCATGCGTGCACTTTACCAGTTTTTTAGTGTTCGCCGCCGTTCACGCCGGGTCACGGCTGTTCCGCTCACCGTGCCGATAGTATTAAACGCACATTAAATTATAATCGAACCTTGGGATGGGAAACAGTTCAGCTACCAATGCCGAATGGAGTATCTTATAAGAAAAACCGGCCAAGTACGAGACGGACTCGAGCAAAGGTACCGCACCATTGTAAAATTGCAAAAAATCACTTTCCATTATTTCACTACACTTTTTAGTATTTGTTGTTTATAATGTGAAATATATTATCTGTGAAAATTTCAACTCTCTAACTATCACGGTTCATGAGATACAGCGTCATGACAGACGGACAGTGGGACATACAGACAGACATCAGTCTTAGTAGTAGCCTTCCGTTTTTTACCCTTTGGGTACGAGTTGCAAAAAATGACTTGTGCCGTGGAAGCGAAGAGAAGCCTAGCACAGCTTTATTGGATTTCTATGACTGCTGGTCGGGTGACGAGGCCAGGTTTTGGGTCGAAAGTGGGATCAATCCACTGCACTCAGGTGGGAAGACGCATGCCAATTCAACTGTCACTATTAGCTCGGCCAAACGGTTTGGCCGATACACAGTACCTTTTTTTTTTTTTTTTGTTGACGCGGGGAAACGCATTTACGCGCCTTCACTGGCCCTGGGTGGGGTCCAGTGGTGTGACGGGCACGCGGCACATTATATACCGCCTAATACCCACAAAAACTACCGCGAGTGCCACCAGTGCCGCCTTTTATGAGGTGCCCCGGAACAACAAATCATCAGGGCACCTCGACGGCAAGTCAGCCCCCGAAGGGACCGACGCCACCTCCACAGATGGGGTTGCTCCGCACCACAGGAGAACCCCACCGACTTTGGGACAGTGCAATGGGGTGAGGTTCCCATCCTCGACCCTTGCCCCGTGCGCAAATGCGCCGCCACTTTTTGCTCTTTTGTTCCCTCTTCCTATAAGAGGGGTACAAAGAGCGGCACCTCCTCCTGCACTTTAGTCCCCTCTTCTTATAGGAGGGGTACTAAGAGCCGCCACCTCCTCGGTTCCATTGGCTTCGCCCAAGGTGTCTCGGATAACCCCCAGGCTACTGAGCCCCACCGCCACGACAAGACTTGAACCATGGTGGGGATGTATCCCCACCATGGTTCAAGCCTGGGCTCTTGTAGTGAAGAGGGCCTATCCAATGAATATCCATAACCTCCGGCTGCGTCGATGTTTATGGACTTTGGTAATCACTCGCCACATTATTACGACGACATTTTCATTTTTTTAACGTCTGCTACCTGTTCAACCCTAGCCCTGACCCGAGTAGAACTGGCGGAACAGACTAGGCTATCGTTTGTCACATTCTTTGGGAAATGCGTTTACGCGCCAACATCGGCCCATGGTGGGTCCAGTTGTAGGTGCGGCTCGCCGCGCACTGTAGTGCCGTATACCCTCAAAAACCACCGCTGGTGTCATCAGTGCCGCCTCTGGCGGGGTGCCCCTGAACTATACGCAACACTAGGGCATCCCGTCCGCTAGTCAGTCCCCTAAGGACTGACACCACAGACGGCTTGCCCCATACCAAAGGACAACCCCACATGACAACAAAGTGTTAAGACCTTTATATCGTGTTAAGATTATTCTAGATTAACCAGTTTATAACAAATGCTTGAACAGATATGATGCAACCGATCACCATGCTTGCGTTATTACTTGGCATGCAGCGCATGCACATCCGGCGATCTTCATATTTTACTGAGTCTTCAAATATGTGAGATATGGATCATGTCACTAGGGCTGTCACTTAAATGAAACATTAAATTCTATTAGGTTGAAAATTGTTCTTCTATAACTTCACCCCATTGCACTGAATTTAAGTAGGTGGAGTTGTCCTGTAGTGCGGGACAACCCCATCTGTGGAGGTGGAGTTCAGACTCGAGGGCTAATCAGCCCCCTAAGGGTCAGCCCTTAGGGGGCTGATTAGCCCTCGAGATGCCCTGGTGATTTGTTATTCTGTGGCACCAAATCAAAGCGGGCACTGATGGCACTCGCGGTTGTTCTTGTGGGTATTCAGCTCTATGATGTGCCCCACACTACACTGGGCCCCACGTAGGGCCAGTGAATGCGCGTAAATGTGCTTCACCACGTCAACAAATCATTTATTATAATAAGATCATTTATGTAATATTCCTACTCCTTTTTTTTTTGGTGACGAAGAGGAATGCATTTACGCATGATATCTGGGAGCCCGGGTAGACCCCCAAATCCATGTTGGACTCGGCCATTGGGTAGCAACACCAACTCAACCCCTATGGGAGCCTTCAGCCGCTATTAATGGAGGATCCCGGATCTGCAGGAAACAGGGCCCCTCCAGCGACAGGTTGGCCACGGCGAAAAGGCCAGACTTCACCTCCTCGGACACTGTCCGCTTACTCTATGACAGTCCCCACGACGCCATGTCTTTGGAAGTGGACCGGGTTCCCATCCCGGCCCGACACGGAACACAGGGGCACTACTGAAGGCGCTGCAGGTAGCGCCTCCTTCGTACCCCCATTCGTCGTCGGCGGGGGGAGGCCGCGTCGGCAGCCTCCTCTCTCACCCGCTCGTTGGCTTCCTTCTGGGACATGACGCTCTCGCAGAAGGAAGCCATCGCCTTGTAGGACTCGTCGCAGCCGAGCATCGCGAGGATGATGCTCGACTTTGACAAGTCCCCTCCGACAACTGATGTCAGATCGTGACGCAGCGCCGCCCTTCTCGTGCACACCTCGAGGGTGTGCTGGGCCGAGTCCACCGCCGCGTCACAATCGTTACACCGAGTCGTCGGCTCCCTGTAGGCCGTCCGACACAGATACTCACCGAAGCAACCGTGCCCGGTGAGCATCTGTGTCAGACGGAATAGTATTCCTACTCCTGCCTGTAATATTCTCTGCCTAGATAGTAGATGGATCCTTCGTGAAATATTTCATCATCCCTATATTATCATTTTCTTACACAGTAGATAAATCCCTCGTATAATATTTCTTTTCCTCTCCATGATATTATTTTTCTAGATAGTAGGTAAATCCTTCGTATGATATTCCTTCTATAACATTCCTTTCCTATTTTTTTCATTTAAAGATAGAGGAATTAATAAAGAATGACACAGAGTATGGATGCGAGTAGCAGTGTAATGCATCTGCATGACAACAAATATGCGAATGTTAATGGGCGTCTGTAGTCCTTAAAAGGCTCCGATTACTTGTTTGTCCCCCTATAGTGTAAAAACACAATAACCGATTCCTGTACATAGCTCCGGTAGTGTTATGTGAGTGAGAGGTACCTCCCAGGTCGTGTCGGCCCAATTCCGTTGCATAGGTGGACGTAATGTAGACGCACCATGCTTGGCACTATGCATGGCACTACCTCCTCCTATGCAGCATGGCACTGCCTCTTCCTAAAAAAAATCCTAACATGATATCGTCGCAAAGTTATATAATTTCTGGTGGCCTATTGCTGGGAAGTAGGACTACATATTTGACTATTCTGATTTCTATGAGTTCAAGTCAAATCAAAAACTTTGTGATGGCAAAGGAGAACAGAATATATACCCGTTTGTTTCCCTATACTATATAGTAGATACACATATTCTCTTCTCTTTGTCCCGGCCTTATCCCTTCACTAAATCTGATACTATCAGGGGTGGCTACCTAGTCTAGGTGACGAGACACGCTGGTTTTTACACAGACTGATTGCCATCTGACCTCTATAACCCAGAAGGAAAATAGGGCCAATAGACGAATCCAGGCTTCCACACGATTCCTTCACGGTAACAGCACTCACAAAATGTATTTAAGTTGGAGAAAATCATTGATACGTGGCGGGGCTCGAACCTGGACCAACCTAGTGGATAACCGAGCAAATGAGCACATCATTTCGAAGTACCTATGCACTTAGGTACTAAAAAGTACGCGTATTAAGGGATGCCATGAACATTTTTCTAAATTTTTAACTATTTGTTCCAGGTAAAACATGGGTTCTCTGCCAAAAGTAGCGGTGCTGTCCGGAGCCAGGGTACAGGTGCCAGCGGCTCCGCTTTCCCAGCATCTGCAGCACCTGGGAGTGAGCGACAGGACCGCCCTCATGTACTGCGGTTAGTAGTTGTTCTAGTTTGTGTAGCTTAGTGCACCTGCGCCGACAGTAGCGGTGTTGTCTGGAGCCAGGGTACAGGTGCCAGCGGTTCTCCTCTCCAAGCATCTGAATTAGCTGGGAGTGAGCGACAGGACCGCTCTTATGTACTGCGGTTAGTAGTTGTTCTATTTTGTGTTGCTTAGTGTACCTGCGCCGACAGTAGCGGTGCTGTCCGGAGCCAGGGTACAGGTGGCAGCGGCTCCAAGCACCCGCAGCGGCTGGGGGTGAGCGACAGGACCACTTTCATGTATGGCGAGATGAGACTTGATTGATTCAAAGCCTGCTTTATATAATTGAAACTTATATATATGTATATATAGCTGAGTTAGGAAGATGCCAGTGTTACACTCCCGTGCCTCGGAGAGCACGATCTCCGTCTGATATCTCTCCGGTCGCATCGTACTACCGTCTCACCGGTATGAGGAATGGGGAGAGAAGAAGATCACTCATGCCTGACAGTTTGCATTGTAATATGTCCTGCGCAGATGGCCTCTATAGGGATGGCCGCCGTAGCTGACATTCGGCTACGACGACATTATTACAATATTTTTTATCTTTCTGTTTAAGTAGGGGTTCAGACGAGTAATTGTCTCTGTCATCACCAAATAATAAGAGCGTATTTATTTACAGATGAGACCTGCAATGTCCGCGTGAGCTACGCCGAGCTGGCGGGCCGTTCCAACGCGCTGGCGAGAGCGATAGCTGCGCACGCCAGACCCTCGGGGCCCAATGAGGACGGGGATTTCGTTGTTGCCGTGTGCATGCAGCCCACGCATAAGTAAGTGAATTATTTAGCAGTGGGGTATTTGCCACGGGCCGGCCGGAGGGAGCCCCGGATCTGGATCCTTGTGATGGTTGAGCTTGGAGAAGAGAGGGGTTCCAACCCATGAATTTTAAGCACTCGGCTTAACTCTCTCTCTCTTTCTAACTCACCGTGGCCGTGTAGCATGTAACTGGTACTGTAGGATGCCCACCGCAGATGCGAGCCTTGTCTAAGTATGTATGACCTATGATTGGCTCAGGTGGTAACTGGACTCAGGTGAATTGGGTCGAAACTACAGGGGAGTTATCTCTCATGACACCGCAGTTATGTGACAGCTATGTTATGCGTTTCGTGCTGTTTGTGTGACCCGATTGCTCGTTTGCCCCTCTATACTTAAAAAAAATCAATGGATCCAAGTTCAAATCACTCCCAGGTTACTGGCGATGAATATATATGGTATGTATTTGTGTAAAATTTATTCGATACATCTAAAATGTACAATAGTTCTTAAATTTATTCGATACATCTAAAATGTATAATAGTCTTAAATTTATTCGATACATCTAAAATGTATAATAGTTCTTAAATTCACAATATCACACATCCACCCTAGTGAGGTAGGCCGAGAGAACTGCGTGCCAAATATCACGATAATTACGCTTTATGTTATTAAATATTATCCTCATACAAAACACGCCGGTTTCTCGCATCCAAAAAAAAAAACAAAAAACAAAGACGGACGACGGGTGATTGATTAGTATCCGAAACGACAGAGAAAAACTTTAATAATCTATTTAAAACAACGTAGTTTCCTTCTGCCTCGGTGAGTTTAGTCCAGCGCTTCTCCAATGCCGTTACACCACGTTGATAAAATGTTTTCTCTAACCACTCAAAATACTCGTCTAAGGCGACAATGACTTCATCATTTGATGAAATTCTTCGGCCACCTAACCACTACTTCAGGTTCGTGAATAAATGGTAGCGACAGCAATTCCACCCGCAATTCATGGAGTTTGGCATCTGCAACCCTTGACGAGTGCACAGGTGCGTTGTCCACTACGAATAAAACTTCCTTTTTGGCTAAGTGAGGTCGTTTCTTTCGGATTTCTTCACAAAAATTTTGTAGCAATCTTGCATAATACTCTCCATTTATTGTTTTTCCTCTTTGTAAATAATCCACAAAAATAATCCCTCGAGCATCAAAAAAACAGTCGCCATCACTTTGCCGGCCGACAAAATCGTTTTTGCTTTCTTCGGCGCAGATTATCCGCTCTCAGTCCACTGCTTAGATTATTCTTTTGTTTCAGGAGTATAATGTCGTATCCATGTTTCATCTACTGTCACATAACGCCGCAAAAACTTGTTAGTATCACGCTTAAACAACGCCAAACACTCAGACGAATCCTCCACTCGACGTTGCTTTTCGTTAACAGTAAGCAAACGCGGCACCCATCGCGCACAAATATTTTTATTCGCAAATGTTGGTGAAAAATGATAAAAACGCGTTCAGAGGAAACACTTCCAAGCTCTGCTATCTGCCGCAACTTTAAGCGCCGATCATTCGAAACGATTTTTTGAATCTTTTTGATCATGTCTTGATTCGTGACTTCATTTGGACGGCCAGACCTGTTGGCGTCCTCGCAGCTCTGTCTCCCGCGTTTAAAATCAGTGTGATTTGTACTCAGTGCAGGAGCAGTATTATTTAAAACACTGTCTAGCTTGACTTTAATCTAGGTTGCTGTTTGCGTATCGTTTTTTAAGTTCGTCGTTTCGGCCAGTTATCAATCAGCCTGGTACCATCCTTTTATTGATGCTATTCAGTTCGCTTTTGACATGCTGAATTTTAAGAAACCAAGAGTATACTCTACAGTCAGGAAAAGCCTCAATTATCATAACGTTTTTACATGTTATATCCTATGAAATATCTCACGGATAAGTTCTTTAATTTTGACATTCACCGATTATCATAATGTTAACAGACCTACAAGCTTCGTAATTAGAATAAAAAAGGTTCCTTCATTAAAAAATTGTAATGAAAAAAAAATTGTACATTTTCCCAAAAATAACAATAATAATAATATCTGTGGACTTATCACACCACATTACCCTAGCCCTGTGCTAAGTACCGTAAGGACTTGTTTCAAGTACTAGACAACGGAAGTATATTTTTTTTTTTATATATTTAAGATTTTTATTACAGAAATACATATAATACATATAAGAAGAGAATAAATTGCTGTCCCGACTTATTCAAAAAATTAATGTATCATAATCTTCGAAAAAAAAAACAATTTAAAGAATAGGTAAAGTTTCACAAATTCAGATTCTTTTCTAAATTCATTCACGAACGAATATAATAGCTAGAATTTTCATTCCATACAAATTTTAGTCGATGTTACTATGGAGTAAATTGTTCACCCCACTTGTTATTTGTGCAATTCAAGTGATCTTAAAATATAAGATTATTCATCTTTTATTCTTGTATAATTATAATTAAACTAACAGTCCCTTCCGACTTCCAATTTCATTGTTTTACAAAACATAAAAATTAGAAATTTTACTAGCGGCCTCGTAGACGTTACAAAATTCAATTTAGGACAGAACAACGTCTGTCGCGACAGCTTGTTGTCAGTAATTTCTGCAGCGAAATAAGTATTTACTATGATATTTTTTTCACATTTTCATTACATTATCGACTACGGATAACTTTAGGCGGTGGGCGTTAGCTGCCCTGCTTGTTAGAGGTGTGAAGAGACCCAATCCCCTCGGCTAAGATAATAATAGTTATTTTAGCTAATCTTAAATAACTATCAGGATGCATCCTTTCCATCTCCGTGAAATGAGGGGTCTGTCTCCTTATCGGCCACAATTTCACCTAGACCGTCGCCCGACGTCTCTTATAGTAATCGATGAAGCTGAACTGGACACTTCAGTCAGTATAGAGCAGCCAAAAAAGAGGTTTTTTTTATAGTATAGGGGGACAAACGAGTAATTGAAGCCTTTTTACGACCGACGCACATGAACATACGCTTAATCAATAGACGGTTGCATTAGTTAGTGGACCCTAATGTCCAGATTCCTTAGACTTCAGAATCCTCTAGTCCTGAGACTTAGCTACAACTGGCTATCTGAAAATTAAGGTTTAACAAAGATAATCCAGTGCTACTCACTAGCGTAGCCGAGTTGGTCTTTCCGATGGATGCAGTTCCGATTTTTTAAGATACCCCCCTAATCGCTACAGAGTCGTGCCGGCCCAATTCCGCAGCAGTGCAGCATGGCACTGCCTCTTACTTGGATGGCACTACTTGTTACATGAAATTAAAAGTATGCACCTGCTCAGATATGGCTGATCTTTCGCATGAATATTACAATGATACCCTAAAATCGTTCCAGCTATGGGGTATCAATCCAAAAATATGTAATACAGTACAATAATGCCTTACTATCTATAGTCGACGCTGGTTGTGTCGCAGTCTACTAATTCTAGCCCGAACAATTGATAGCACGAGCTAAGTTCGTGACAGTGCCATCTGTTGTAGAGCTTTGGCACTAAAGTTGAACAAGAGCTATGAATTTCCGTTGAACACCTTCAAATTCGTAGTTATTACCAGGGCCTTTAGTGGTAACGCTATAAAGTGTTCTGAATTTATATTGAAAAAGAAATAAAGTGTAACACAGCCAATGAGGTATAGGTTAGCATTAAAATACACCTTGCCTCTCTCATCGTCTCTTTCCTTTAGGCAAAAATATGCAACGCCGAATTAAACACGTCTACCTCGAAAACTGTACAAACAGTTAACAAACAGAAATGTAATAAGTAGTACGAGTGTGTGGAGGAAAATTTGTCTATAACAAAACAATATTTATTACTTTTTATCCACTTTCGAAGTTTTCGAAATGTTGTTAATTTTTAGTCGTATCCAAATCAGTAAGCCCACATACCTGAAGTGAAAAACAAAAAGTTTTGAAAATTAACTTTGAATATTGCTATTTCTTTTGCAGCACTATAATTACACTCGTGGGCATTTGGAAGGCAGGAGCTGCGTACCTCCCCATGGAGCCCTCTTTCCCTCCGGCCAGGGTCGCCCATATATTGAGAGACGCCCAGCCATCCCTTGTCGTTTATGATGAAACCGGTGAGTTTAAACTTAAACCAGATGGTACTATTTATTACAGATTACTATTAAATAAATAAATCTTTATTGCACACACCAATTGATAAATATAAAAATAATGTTACAATTTGTACATTAACAAATCGGCGACTTATATTTACAAGTCTCAAATATCCGTTAGCTTCCCCATAAATGCTTCATTTTAATTGTTTTAACTGAAACCTGTGAAACCGAAATTTGTGGACTTGGTGCCAAAATAGGAGTTATAATGATCGGAAAATACAACACGAAAAAAAGAAACTGTTTTTAGTTAAGGACTATAAAGTTGTCTCTGGAATGGTATCATGATACACTTGTGCCGATGTTCTGATACCTTTTTCACAAAATATGGCTCAGCCACTCCTTCATAGCTAATTCCCCACCAGTACATCACTGAAGTCGGATAATGCCCACGTTGCACTGTGTCTACTAATTGGAAAGCTTCCTAAGAGCTTTGAGCATAAACACGATCATTTTTTTTTTAAATGTTGCTCAATTCTAAAAAAATCTTATCTGTAAACTAATTTTTTCTGTGACCTCCCTTTGCATACTGCTTCATTAGTTGTTTCGATACTACCACGCTTTAAAACAGGTTCCAAATCCAAATGTAATATTTTTAATTGTAACTGTATTTATGGCCAGACTAAGTATATCATTGCGAATCCACTGCAGTGATATGAAATTACAAGGTTTATGGCGACACGGATAGATTTTTACATGGAAAGTACTAGGACAGTCTGATAGTAACAAACGAATGAGATTGAAAGTCTTATCATTGTGGTATTACAGCCGACCCCTCCATGTTCGCCGGCAGCGGAGTGCCAGCGGTATCCTTCGAAGAGCTATCACTTGAAGCCAGCGCTCTACCAGCAGACAGGCTGAACGAGCACGAGGTCCTGGTGGAACAAGACGCAAACTGCGTGGGGATCATCAATTACACGTCGGGAAGTACCGGAATACCTAAAGGTTGGTAGTGTTTCTGGTGGAATACCGTCTATGCCGGCCATGTTTGTAAAGCCCTATTATCGGCGCAGAACATTATAATGTAAAATAGTGTGCGCAGAGATAGGTTTGCTATCCATTCCCTCTTTCTGATGGGTCGACACTCACATTTCCAGAGAGAAATCAGACTCAGGACTAGCTGCTTCCCTTGCTGTCAATGTAACAGCAGCAATTTTCTGACTGTTTTTGTACGAACCGAGATTATTACGTGGCACCTCACAATATCCAGCAGAAAATGCTTAACACCAAGCCAGAAGATAGTATAAAGGTTAAGAATTTGCGAGATTTGGAGTCATGGTTCTAAGAGGTAGGGCATATAATAATATAATACCGGCGGGGATAGTCCAGGGATCTGCAAATAGATGGAAGCTACCCCTTTTGGTCAGCACTTTGCCTGCATCAAAACTGATTTAGGCTCAAGTTACATTAATCTTAAGCCAACAATATAATTTTTCCACAGGTGTGCGGATGACATACGCTGGAATGTGCAACCGCATCTGGTGGCAGTTCCAGACATTCCCATTCACTGAGTCCGAGACAACCTGTGTCTGGAAGACGGCTCTTACCTTCGTGGACTCCGTGAGCGAGATATGGGCACCCCTACTCCAAGGGCGATGCCTGTTGATCCTGTCCAAGGAGACCACAAGAGACCCCCAGAAGTTGGTTCGGCTGTTGGCTGAACACCAGGTATTGCTCAGCTTTTACTCTAACGACCAATAAATGTGTTTGGTTTGTATGTAAGTATATGTGTATGTTTGTTTAAGCCACAACTTTTCAAAATCACAGCCATTTTGGATGGTTTGGTCTTTTTCATCTATAGTTTTGCGGCGGTATGATGCGAGCGATGGGTACTTCCCTGGTCGTGTCGGTCTCCTTCAATGTGGCCTGGCACTACCTCTTACAAGTGTTTGGTATAGGAATTTGTTCCTAAGCATTATTTAGTAACGGCCGTGACGCAGCATATATTAAACGATTCTTGCATGTTTTAGATACATCGTCTGGTGCTGGTGCCAACTCTCCTGCGCTCCATCCTCATGTACCTGTCCTTGGACCCCTCGAACAGACCTCTGCAGAACCTCAAGCTATGGGTCTGTTCCGGTGAGACGCTCAGTAAGGGACTGGCTGAGGAATTCTTCCAGTACTTCGGAGACCATAGCGGTTACAAGCTCGCCAACTTCTACGGCAGCACGGAGGTCATGGGTGACGTGACCTACTACGTGCTGGAGAAGATGTCGCAGCTGGATATGTTCCCAACGATACCGATAGGTAAGGGTAAAGGAGTATCGGGTCATGTAATCTTCACCTTTCCATCGTAAACTGCTCGAAACACGATAGCAGAGCCAGCGGTGTTAACTAAACTACCGATACTGATCTGTGTCTACTGAAGATGACTACCCGGTAGTTTCATGCTACTCTAGCGGACATGAAATTTCGGAATAGAAACCTTCGGTTACATAATACACTAGCATCATCTCGCGGTTCCACCCGCGTAACTCCGGTTCTATTAGTCATAGCATCATGATATATAGCCTATAAGTCTTCATCGATAAATGGGCTATTCACACAAAAATAATTTTACAATTCAGGCCAGTAGTTCTTAACTTATTAGTACATATTGCTATATCATGATATTACTCGCGACGCATGAGAGCTGATCTTTTCTTAACTACATAAGTCACTGCAGTCTTGCACCGTCGCAGCTATACACGAAGAGGGAATCTGGAATCACTGCCTACTTCTCCTATTTGTTTCCTGATTAAATTATTTACGTGTCGCAAAATAGGCTTAGAATTTACTTTTGGCTACCTGTGACGATTTGATTTCATTGGTTACGTTTGGTTTGTGTGTTGGCCTATTGGAGGAAAGGACGTCACGGCTACAAAACAATTATGTGGATATCTATGAGCGTCGGTAGTCATCAAAATGATCGAACTACTCTTTTCTCACAAAAATAATTTTAGAGACCAGTTGGACTGAGTGAACTTCGTTGCACAGGATCTCCGGTGAACAACAGCGCAGTGTACCTGCTGGATGAGGAGATGAACCTGGCCAGGAATAACGAGCCTGGGGAGATATGGGTGGCGGGCGCCAACCTCGCCCTGGGCTACGTTGGGGGACAGGCACCAGAGAAGTTCAGCGATAACCCACACGCCGCTCATCCAGGTAAAGATTTTTCTCCCAGCTGTGTTAGAATGAGATATTTGCCTTGGGTGTTTAGGGTTCCGTAGACAAAATCCAGAAAATGGACGGCATCGGCATAGTAATTATGCTGATATAATTATGTTCATAGGCGTCGTCTAGCGGTAAGAATGTTCAATCACAGTCGTGGGGTCGTGAGTTCGAGTTCCGGTTCAGACCAAAGAATTATCGGAATTTTCAATTTTTTTACAAATACCCGGTGTCAGGAAGTTGTTTAAATAACCGTATTACACCCCCGTGCCACGGAGAGTACGTTAAGTCGTCGGTCCTGCGTCTGATTTCCCTCCGGTCGTGTCTGATTGCCGTCCCATCGGTACAGGAGAATGAGGGAACAGGGAATGTACTTGTGCACTATAACATGTCGCACGCCGTTGGGTATACTCATAGACATGGCCGCCGTGGCCGACATTCAGATGGGAAGACATTATTATATGCAATTTAGTAGGTAAAATGATGTGATGGAGTAAAAAAAAAATTGTTTTTTAAATCCATCACATTACTTTGGAACGGTTCATAAAATACACGTACTCCTACTGCCTACTAAATTGGAGCGGACTTTAAAAGTAGCCACTGTATATATGTAACTGAGAGAGAACATTTTTTCGAGAAAGCATAACCCTGCGGGTTGTCATTGAATAGGTATTTCTCTATAATGTGGAGATTTCTAAACAGTAAATTAAAAAATAGGTATCATAGAATCCAAACTTAGTGATTAGAAACAAAAATTAATTTGAACAAGTTCGATTTAGTGAGACGTTATTAGTTTTATTAAATATTCGAAAAACTTCACACCGACAGTAACACTTTTCTTGGGACGCACAGATCAATTAATAATACTACGGGCCCCTAAACCTTTCGACGTCTTAGTGGTTCGCCAAATGTATTTTTCAGTTTTGGACCATACAGTAGTGAGTACCCATTAGTCTTTGAGTGAAATGAAAGTGATCTACGAACTGGGAGACATGACAAAATAAGGGTACCGTATATTACCATTTGGCTAAGGAATACTAACGCTGCACGGACTAATTATGCACACACCACAGCCACACATGCAAAGGCCAGATAGAGTAAGGGCCATTAATCTATATTACGCATCTTGTATCTGAAACTCACGCCAATGCCGAGGGCATTTTGGCTACCGCCCGTGAGCTGCCCCAACCTCTGAATTGAGGGATGAGGGTACCCCTGGTCCCATGATAATAATGGTTAAGTTAGCTATTACACACTCTCGTATCGGGATGCATTTTAGCCATCCGCGGGAGAGAAGACGGTCAGTCCCCAATCTCAAACTAGTCATACCCTCCAACTAGCATTCTTAGCAATCTCATGAACCTTATCTTCGCTTCTACTAAAGTAAAGTTCATGTCTAAAACAAAAGTAAACATACATTCATCTTATTTTTTTTTCGCTAGTGTTAAATACATTAGCAGAATTTTTAGTAATGTTAAAATTTTATTTGGCTTCCAGGTTTCGGCCGTCTCTATCGCACGGGGGACTTCGGTATTCTGGAGAAGGGGGTGATCTTGTTCACCGGTCGGACTGACTCGCAAGTGAAGATCAGAGGTCACAGGGTTGACCTCCAGGAGGTCGAGAGGGCTGTGTCGGCAGTGCAGGGCGTTAGTAAAGGTACAATGCCAAGAGATGTTGTATAGACAGTAACAGTAGACAGTGTAGACAGTAAGAAGTAGTGCCCTGCTACATTGCAGCGGAATAGGGCTGGCACGATCCGGGTGGTACCTCTCGTTCACACGATACCGTCGGAAATATACACCTTCGGTGTCGTTACGTACTGTTTGTGAGTAGCTGGACTAGCTGGTGGCCCATTGGGGGGAGGGAGAACAAGGAAAACCCATCAGTATAGTAATTATATGGGCGTCCATGGGCGTCAGTAGTCATAAAAAGGCTCCAATTGCTCTTTTGCCCCCCTATACTGTATATAAAAAGAATGTTGCATGACGGCCAAGTGAGGCTGACACAACCGAGTGGATGAGGGCTCACATGGTATCGCTGCAAAATGACAGCTACGCCGTCGCGCTTCGTACGGGACTAGGTAAGGAGAATAACACAGCAGCACAACAATTATGTTGATGTCAATGACGCCGATGGTCCAAAAGGCTCTTAACTGTATATTTATATCTGGCCCGTATCATCATCATTATCATTATCAGCCCTTATCAGTCCCCTGCTGGACGTAGGCCTCTTTCAACGAACGCCAAGACGACCGATCTCCTGCTACTCGCATCCATCCGGGACCGGCTACTGCACGGTGATCGTCTTCCCAGCTGGTGAACGGTCGACCAACACTTCGTTTTCCTAAACGCTATACCCAAAATATACTCAACTAGCAGTCCGTCTCGGCTTCGCACGGATGTTACACAAAGTGTAGCAAATGACTTATTGGTTTACAAAAATACATAAATTACGGACTTAAACTCTACACATCACCATGTCAACACATTCATACTAAGACACTACAACGGCTGTCGTGACAGCGATTCGTCATTGATTTCTGCAGCTAAATAAGTATTTCTTTTGATTTTTTTTTCACATGTTAACCGTTGTCGCATTATCGAACTTTCATAATGATCAAAACGTTTTAGAAAATGTTATATAGCCTGTGCTCATCAGAGATAATGTAGGATTCTAATGGTAAAAGAATTTTTCAAATCGCTGAAGTAGTTTCGGATACTATTCAATACAAACAAGCAAAAAAACAAATGTTGGACGTAGGAGTCGTGTCTCTTTGAACAGCCGACGTCGCTACCACCGATCTATCACTAATCAGAACCTTAGTCCGGAGAATAATAGGCAAATCTAGCATAGAGAGTTCAACTCACTCTATTTTCCCCAGCTGTGGTCTTGTGCTACGGTGTGTCGACAGGAAACCCAGAGATCCTCGCTTTCGTCACCATCCAACCCAACGCTAGACTGGCGGGCCACATGATCGAGGACGCCTTGAGGAATACGCTTATCAGTTATATGATACCACAGGTAAGGTGTTCTATTATCGTCCAAATGATCAGCATATCTTTTTGGCCAAACGTTCTTTACCAACGTTCTGTCTGCTTACTCCAGTAGGGAACTGGCGTAAAGATGTGCGTGCGTGCGAGCGTGTGTGTGTGTGTGTATGTGTATGTGTGTGTGTGTGTGTGTGTGTGGGTGTGTGTGTGTGTGTGTGTGTGTGTGTGTGTGTGTGTGTGTGTGTATTCGTGTGTGTGTGATCTTTACCAACGCAAAGGGAGGTAGGAATACTTATAAAAGTTGACACACATATGCTGCCGCATACACTCATATTTAATTGGCTTCTTCATAGGAGGAATCGGCTAAGAATGGGTGTCAACATTCTCAATTCGACCGTACGTATTTTACGCGATTAGATCGTCAATTGCTAACTGATTTTCAACATCTCGTTTTTATTCCAAAAGTGTAACGTGGTCCCAACGATACTAAGTTTGGATCTGACGATGGGATTCCGTAGAAATCGAGGGTACCCTCAAATTTTATATGACCATGCGTGTTTTACGGGGAAATATCCTTAAGGTTTCCTTGACAGGCGGACGATGAAGTAAGTCCTTATAGGACGGATTCTTATCCGTGTTAAATTTTAAGGGAACCATGAAAATAGCAGTGTCGTCAAGAAACCTCGCTCTTTGTAAGCGAAGGTTTTGGAGTTGAACATTAACTTTTCCAGGTGATCGTTATAGACGTGGTACCTCTGCTGGTCAACGGTAAGGTGGACCGGCAGGCGCTGTTGAAGATGTACGAGAATACCAACAACAACGGTAGGTTTCACTGGACCTATCTTGTCATAGGTGATGGCTATTAGGCGGGTCAGGCTAGCCTCTCACTCCTAGAATACCGTCTTAACATTTTAAATATATCATGTACGTGTTGTGAACCTACACATGGCAGGCATTATGAGAGATATGAGCTCCCGTATCGCAAAAGGCGTGGCATTAACTATGCTAGCTGACCCAGCGAACTTCGTACCGCCATATTGTATGACCCTGTAGAGTCTCTGCGGTTAAGCCTCTCATTGGTGGGTAAGGAGGAAAGAGGATGGAGGTCAGCATAACATTTGTATAGATGTTTATAGACTTCAATGAAGTCACCAAAGTGAGTACACGTTCTGCCCTTGTTAAAAAATGCATTGCAGCCAAATCGATCACACAATACCACCTTCAAGTTACAGCTGTCCTATTGCAATTTGAAATATATGAGTTTCATGTAGCCCAGTAAAGAGGAGGGAGGGAGATCTATGCCTCAGTATAGCCTCTATGAGGATGTTTATTTGCATCTACCGGGGAAGACCAACACTGACACGCTTAGACGAAATTGATCGGATAACTGTGGGTCGAGGGTGGTGTCAAGAATCTTCACAAAGGGCGTGTTTGTATGAAGAGAGCTTTGAATGTGGACGTGGTGAGACAAACATGGTAGAACCTTGACTTATTACTTTCGGTTCCCTGTACCTGACAAGAATGTATGTCATTGGAAAATGGTAATCACGTTCACATAAACCTTACAGACGATCCCGCCATACTCTTGGACATAGACTACACAGGCGTAGAGCCTGGTCAGATGGAGGCCGCGCGGGTGTTGTTCCAGACCGTCGGGGAGGTGCTGGGCAGGGCCGCCAGAGGCGCTGTGTGTGCTGGTGCCAACTTCTACGAGCTGGGCGGCAATTCTCTCAACTCTATATATACCATCACCAAACTGAGGGACAGAGGGTTTTATATTGGTAAGCTGCTAGAATGTCCGGAGCTAATGGCCCCGGGGAGGATGGACCAAATGATGTTACAAAGAAAAAGTGCGCTTTAAGCGCAACATAAAGCACTACTTCTTTATGATATCAGCTACCCCCTTCAGTATTTCCGGACCAGTATGACTTAGGGGGCTTCAAAAAGAGAGCCTACTTATCTCTCTCTATGTCTATCTCTAAAAAGTCACCAAACGCATCTACGAGACCTCTGGTGTAGCGGATATCTATGGGTGTTGGTGATCGATTACTTACAAATGGCATAGTATAGGAGGCAGTTGCTCATTTGCCTCCTATTGTATACGAATACAAAATACTAGCAGTGCCCCGCGGTTTCATCCGCGTATCTTCGGTGGTGTTAGGAGTAGTGCTGATATACGTATTCGTATTTATTTTCTTACGGTATAGAGCGATGCGTTGCCCTCCTTTTCACCTCTCCCTCCCAATAGGCCACCGGCTACTCACAAACCGCACGAAACGCGGCGCCGTAGGTGTCACTTTGCGGCGGTATCAAGTCAGCGAGAGATACCTCCCCAGTCGTGCCGGCCCAATTCCGTTGCATAGGAGGATGTAGTGTCATGTACCATGCATGGGACTACCTCCTATGCAGCATGGCACTACCTTTGACTAAAATCAATTCGTAATCAAACACTTGAAGACAAAATGTCATACTTCAAACTTCAATTGGAGGACCTCCAGGCTTAACTATGTCTTACCCCTAATTCACCGTTTAGGGATGGAATGACCAGGTACAACTACGTACTTATCATCTCATTTGTAATCAGTGGCCCAAAAATAAAGTTTCATGTTTAGCACTATAAATATATAGGACTTAACAAATAAAATCCTTCCATAGTTAATGATCTTCTCAATAAAATGACCGTACCAAATTCCTTGGCACTAATTTTTGTACGTTAAGCTCAGTGATGACGAAACAGGCAGTCAGATAATAGCTGATGCCCGTGACTTCGTTCACGTGGACTTCAGACAAGATTTGGAGCTAAAGTTAGTATTTCTATAGCTTATGAGATATTTTGGTACATAAGCTACAACATTGTCAAGTTTCAACAAAATCTGTTCACTACTTTTGGCATGATCGAATAAGAAACATCCATAGGTACATACAAACTTTCGCATTTATAACTTGAGTAAGGTTCCTGAAGGGCCAAATCAAAAAATATATCACGGGCATTAATTGTATTGCTTGCCGTGGTCTATGGCGCTTTATGGGGGAGGCCTATGTCCATCAGTGGATGTCGTCCGGCTGATGTTGATGATGATTCTGAAGTTCGACCATGTTACATACCTGTGCGAAATATCATTACAATCGGTCAATTAGCTTCTAAGGGTAGGACAATATTCCTGATACGAGATACCCAATTCTCGTGCGTACAACTCGCACTCCCCCGGTATTTTCTGCTAACCTTCTTTTCGAAGGGCTTAAAAATTATAGAAATGCTGAAATTAAACAATTTTCAGAGATCACCGATTTCCTGAACGCATCGAATTTGGGCGAAATCCTGACGTCTATCAGGACAAGTCCCAGCGATGCGGACAGCGAAGACCAGCAGAGGTTCAAGGTGGAGCCCATGAAGGATGAGCATAAGGAACGCGTATTCGAGTGAGATCCTCTTCTTTACACATTCATTCTAATTCCATTCATTTGTTTGATCATTCGCTCGCGCTCGGTAATGTCCGAATGTGTGTGCATGTGTTTATACAATAAACATTTTGTAGAAGTAAGACTTCTGATCGCCTTTTTATAGCATAGGGGACAAACCATACCATATGATGACTATCGCATCTTAACTTTCGCTTTCGCGGACGCGTTGTCCTCCTACACTATATCGCCCCAAATGGGCCACCAGACTCGCACCACATGGAACACACGGCCATCATTGCATCATTCTATTGCCAGCTACTAGGCTTACTAAAATTCATCTTTACACATTCATTCTTATTCAATTGATTCATTCGTTCGATAAACCAATCATTCATAAATCAATTGTGGACTGCGGTTAGCTGTTTATTTGTATTCGTATAATCTTCACATTCGGTAGAAGTGAGACTTCAAAGAAGTAATTACTGGTAAATAAGATGACTATAGCTATATCTTCAAAAGAATTCTGTAGAAGTTGCACTTCGTATAACTAGTTATTCGTAAATTGTACCTACATGCATGCTCTTCGTGTTCCAGTATGATAGTGACGTCTTTCTACGAGAAAGCCGAGTTGGAACAGTGTCTACTCAACGAGATCCAGAAGTCGGACTACGCGATATGTCTGGAGGCGTGCTGGTCGCCACTGCTGACTGCTGGACTAAGCCGAGTGCTCACTGACGGTATATACAACATGTAACAGTTCCATGAAATCCAGAAGTAACACTACGCGATATGTATCGAGGCGTGCTGGGTGCCGCTGGTCCCTTAAATATATGCATAACTAGAATTTATGATCTATTATTATATTATGATCTATTACAAGCCACACGAAACGCGACATACTAGCTGTCGCGACATATTCCAATGCTTCACAGCGGTTGTGTGAGAGTGCCATCTCTGTGCCGATTCAATTGTACAATTAGTTGTAGCGTCATGGAATATAGCCTATATTCGTCCTCGATTAGCGGACTATATTACACTAAAGCATTTTGCGTGTTCAAACAAACAGACTCTTCAAATATTATAATATGTAATATAGACTCGTCATCAGAAGAGTCAGTCATCACGTGGAACACAAAACAATAACACCTTTAACAATTACAAGCGTCTATTTGTCAACTAACAAATCCATTCATTCAAAATACTCAACGATCACTCAGATAGAAAACGCTTGGTTACGATGACGCGGCAAGTTCGATACAGCAGACTGGACAAATTCTTGGCACTCGTATCTTCTTTTTATACAATAGGAGGCAAACGAGGAATTGGAGCCTTTTTACGACTACCGACGCCCATGTACATCCACGCAATTACTATGTCGATGCGTTGCCCTCATCTCCCCCCTCCCTCCCAATGGCGGTCACAAACCTCACTAAACGAGACACTGCAGATGTCACTTTACGACAGTGTTATGTGAGCGAGAGGTATCTCCCCGGTCGTGCCGGCCTGTGCAGTCGTCCAGTCCTATGCAGCATGGCACTGCCTCTTCCTAAAAATCTGTCTAAACGATTGATCCCCATCTCCATCATTCTCAGTCCGAAAGTTAATTCAAACAAGTCACAGCTGTCATGCCTCACTCAGCCAGCATTGACCTCACCCGAGCTCGCTGCTTGACGATTCCGACAGATGGCGTTATTCTAACTTAACAAAAATCAATAGTAATCCTAACAAATTGTGTTGTTGTGTTAATATAAAATTCTCGTGTTACAAGTTACATTAATCCTCAGAAACGGCTTTACTGATTTTTTACCCAATTTCATATGCATATTCAGTAGGTCTGATAATCGGCTACTAACTACTTTCCTAACCCCTAAGTGATAAGGTTTATCCTTATTTATTAATGTTCACATGTTACAATTACAACAAATTCTATTTATGATAGAATTACGCCTGTCTTACTCCTCCGAAACGACTTTACCTACTTTTACCAAGTTTTATATGTGTATTCTGTAGGTCTGAGAATCGGCTACTATCAATTTTTCATACAACGTTTGCCGGTTCAGTTAGTTCTTTTACTATAGAATTATATTTGTAAATATTTACAGTCAGTGGCACACCAGTAGCCGTGGCGCTAAATTTCGACGCCCGTGACGAACCCGAAGTGGATCTCCCGGGGGGGTTGGGCAAGATCATGGCGTTCCTGGAGCACGTGGAGGGATCAGTCAGGGACTCCATGCTGCCATCCGGCAAAGGTATTTCAATGGAGATAAAAACTTATTTGCTGGTTTTTTTTCGTACCTGAAATCCTGCTGTGGAAGCGAAGAGAAGCCCGATGAAGCTTCAGCAGATTGCTATGAGCGCTCGTCGGAGATGTATCTCTCGCGCGGATTGGAGAGATGCATCCCGATATGAGATTGTTTGTGCTTTAGCTGTTAATATCATGGCCGAGAGGCCGGGAGGTTCCTCATCCCCCGAATCTGACGTCGGGGACGCGGTGGCTAAAGTGGCCTCATATTTGGCTCATGTAGTTGACCACGGCGGGGGTTTGTTTGTGTAATAATAATAATTATTAAGTCTTAGTGTCGGTCGATGCATCCTTTTAGGCAAAATAGATCCGTGCTATGAAACACCACTCTCCCTTGCATGAAACAAAGCTAACTAGTCGAAAAATAACAAAAGAATTGTTGTTGCACAACAAAGCGCACTGTGTGTGTATGTGTGTGTGTGTGTTTAAACTTTTAAATTATAACTGGGCAATTTTTATTTTATAACTAAGCAATCCGCTTGGTTTCGCTCGTGAATAGCATGAACCAGACCTTTAACCATGTCATATCCCGACAACAGACAATAGTTAACAAAACAATAATACATGAAACATGTAAACATGTTTCCTCGGAAAACGCCCTGTCTATTGTTGAAAATTCGTACCGTAGACATCCGTTTTGAGAGAATTCATCACATACAGAGTACAGACAGATAGCTGTGCGGAATTTGTTTTATAATATGCTGATACTGATCTGAAGTATATACATACGCATGGATGACCGATACCTTGGCATTCATTGAAGGAGGCCTATGTCCAGCAGTGGACTGATAATGATGATGATGATGACACAAAGTCTATATATTACATTAGGAATTATAAATATCAAACAATATTTATATTGATTAGGATGTGACGTCACTCCAGATACTCAAGATTGCGTGGTTACACAATACACGGACTGATTGCTCCAATTGTTAATCCCCCAGGTACAGTCTTGCACGCCTTTATGATGGCAACAGCGGCCGACCTCAGTCCTCAAGACAACGTGCTAGCAATACGCACTTTGGAGGTGGCTACGGAGCAAGTGGCTCGTGACCGTAGATACCTCGGCGTCTTCACCACCAACACCAGTCCACTCACACAGGTAATTAGCAAACGATTTTACAATTAGCTATCTTTTGCACGTGATTCTTTTGCGCGTGACATTAAAAAAAATTATCCCAAGGGTTCAATTTTTTTCGGGGTATAAAGTGAGTCATTTGTCAATCATATTGTCAGTTCTTTATCTATGTCTAACCTGTGCCAAATTTCACGGAAGAGCACCTATCATGTTCTATTTAATTTTCCAATGAATCAATATCAGCCCTTATTGGTCCACTGCTGGATATAGGCCTTTTTCAGTTAACGCCAAGACGACCGTTCTCCTGCTACTCGCATCGGGTACCTTAGTTCTCTGCCTTTACGAATACTGTCGGACAGAGAAACACCCAACAAAATTGCGAACCAGCCCTATATTGGCCATGTTTCGGTCACACGCATCGGGCGGAAGTTGTGATTAGTTCTCCAGTCGTACACATGCGCAACTAGCTTACCACTGGCTTTACAGTTACGTGATGAGAACTGTAAAATTAAGGTTCAACTAAGCGACCCATGGAAATGGCTATGCTCGCATTCTTTGTACGATCACATTCAAAACGAAATTATTAGAATGTAATTTTGCTCTACCGATAAATCCAACTCAAATATTTTGTTTCAGCAACTCGGTCAGGATGTGCTTGGCTACCAAACACTCGTGGACTGTCAGATTAATCAGTATATAGACACCAATGGCGTGCGGGTATTCGGGCAGGCACCTGATGACATGCACGCCCTGGTCTGTTGGAAACCAGTGCAATCACATTAGGATACTTGTAACCGTTTTGTAAGAAGTATATCCTGTAGATTAACGTTACAAGCTTGACTTTGGCTTTCCGATCGATCAGCCTTTCGATCTTCTGATTCACATAATCAAGCTTGACTTTGATCTGAATGTACAAGCGATTCGATCGTCATTAGTGAGAGCTTCTCTGGAATATTTAAAAACCGAACCAATCGTCTGATTAGTGAGAGCATAACTTTGATGTGGAATGTTTGAGCGCTTCGTAATTTGATCTGTTGCAGAGCTTAGTACGAACTAGGTTTTCTTCTGAAATGTTGGATTCGTAAATCGATCTTCTAAGTTTGGTAAGGCCTTGTCATCTAGATTGTTCGATCGATCAGGGGTTAAACTTTGATTTGAAATTTCGAACTAATGACGATGCCTCTCTAAAACTTAGTAAGAATTGAACCTGTAATGTTGGATTAGCTATTTGATCATATTAGTAAAACATGAACTTGACTTTGACCTGGAAGATTGATGGATAAGATATTCGATCTTTTAAGTTGATAAAAAGCTACGTGATGATGGGCTAGTCTGCAATCTTCATTCAAGTACAGCGTAAAACTTAATTGTTCAGTATCAATTGAAAATTCCATTGCTCCCGGGTGTGAACCGATGGGGTGTGTAGGTCTCGCGGCTGAGCCGAATACCCACCAAAACCACGCGAATGCCATCGGCCTACTGAGATGACCCGCATCTACGTCTTGTCAAACGTGAAGTACATACTAAGTATAGTTTAAGAAGCTAATGCAATGTGTTTAGATTAGCCTCATATCCTCTTTGATAAGGTTCGTATCTTCGTGAATAAGGAGGATATTGTAAGAAGTATTGCCGTTTCTGCATTGCAGCCGGGGAGGTACCTCTTGCTCACACAGCGACTTAACACTGTTACCAGAATCCCACTGGAAAGAAATACGGAAGGACGGCAACTTGCCAGCATAATCATTATTTGGATAACCATATTCATGGGCGTTGGTAGTCACGAGGAGTTACCATACTCGATAAACGGGAGTGTGGTAAATGGACGTTTTACCTGCAAATAGTACTACGACCGTATGTACAGCAATATAACATCCAAGTATTGCGCTGTAATAATGGCTAAATGATACTTTTTTCATAATTTGGAGGAGACGATTTAACATGTCGAATTCTTTTGTTTGAAAAAGGTAAAAATTAAATTTCTTATACATGAAGAATGTTATAAGGTTCACTAGCAAATCATGAAGGCCAAAAGCATGACAGGTATTATACTCTAGTAATACTATAGTTAGTGCTAGCTTGTAACCTGTTGCAGATAAGCGAGAATGTAGAGAGCGTATCTGGAAAATATTTTGTAGATAGGTAGGCTATCTAGTAGAATTCCATGCTGTGCGCATGACGGTACATTTGTTTTCTATTTAAAGTACTGTACATTAATTATGCGAGTTTAATTTCTCGCATCAAGTACACAAATATAAAATATTCACAAAACATATACCTATTTATTTTCATTTGTTAAATTGTAAAAAAACATGGCCATTCTAAACTTTAGAGATAACATAGTAGATAGAGAATGGATGCCGTAGCTGCCTAAGGCTTCTCGTTTTTCCTTTATATTCCACATATGAAGGCGAGTGGCCTTCTTAGTTAATAGAGAAGTAAGATGAGAATGCTTATGCTATCTTTGTCTATCTAATCTCGCATGCGCATTGCGAACAGAGAAATTAATGAAAAAAGAGAGAAAGATAATGATCGGCACTTACGTTTCTTGCGACTTAGATGACGTTTCGAGTTCGCTTCCCGTCTCTATCTATATTATCTCTATATCATAAACGCCAGTTTTGTAGCCGTATTGTATGAAAAATGAGAGATGACAGGTTTCCTTGACGTTTATCACGGCCATGAATGACTTCTTTCTTTTGCACAATAAAACGAGACAGCTATATATGGAAGTGAAGGTTATTTGATGTTATGTTATTTTATTGAACACCGCTATTAACGAGAGGCCCCGTGGGTCTACTTGTATGAACACTGAAATTAAACTTCTCCTTTGTGACGCCACTGAAACCCGATATGAAAAGGAAGAATGTACAGAAGGCGCCAAGTGTTATTAAGCCATCGCAGTAAATCCCTTACGCAAGACTTTTTTTTTGTAATAACTTCGCATGTTAAAACAAACAGAATTTAATTCCGTAATATTATTTTTCAAAAAGATTACAGCTGATTATTAAACTACACACATTTCGTAAAATTCATTTTTTTTCGTTACTGCTAGGAGGACCACAATCCATGTTGCCTAAATTTTTATTTTATAATTTTTGTATTCATAAAGTTCAATGATTGTTTTTTAATTAAAATAGTTTTTTAACAGCACACACGCTGTTTTCAATAGTAGCCTCGACAGGGAACAACTTCTCTGTCCCATACTAGAATCGATGTAATGTTATATATTTTCTAACTTTGGGACAGCTACCTTTACAGGGAATGGGTTATAAAAATTTTCATGCGTGCGAGAATTATCCTTTCATAGATTTTGTTGAGGCTGGACTAGCGCCGCCAACCAGTATTAGGTTCCTCCGAAAAAAAAAACTCATGCAATATTTTTCAATGTAAAAATATGTTCACGTTTTAACATAGCAATTATATAAATTATACAATTCTCATATCCCTTATTCTATTCTATATGGCAACTTTGAAATTTAAGTTTAATTTTTTATATAAATCTTGCCACATCCAAGTGTTGAATAGACCCTGATATAAGTGTAAATTTTTAATGATATATTTATTACATATGTAATATATCAGATCCCTTGGAGTTGTTTTATAAATTCCCAGAGGACGAATTTATGTTATGTCAAATGTGATATATAATAGTGTACACTCAGCAGTAATAGTTAATTTAGTTAATAAAGTTACCTGTAAAGTTAAGCTGATTTTTATTATGTAGATTTTAAAGCAACCTACAGACAGAGAATATTTATATATTTATATTTATAGTGATTTTAGCCGCAAAGTGGCCGCTAAACGTCTGTTTATGCGTGTCAACGATTCGTACAGTTGTGTCCGGTGGCCCATCATAAGGAGAGTAGGTTGGTATGTATGCGAAGGTGAGCATCGGTAGTTTGTGAATTGTATACGAATTGAACGGGCAAGATGGTGACATGACTCGCTCACGTGATCCACCTGTGTCAAATATGCAGCCGCATTTTGTGCGGTTTACGAGTTTCCAGTGGCCCGTTTAGGGGAAGGAGATCAACGCGTCTTCATAGCCTCTGTGCGGATGTTTATGGGCACGGAAAGTCTTTCAATTAGTGTTTCGGTTCTTTATGGGTACTACAAAAAACAAAATAAAATAGGTATATTTTATATTTATTCTTCAAAACGTTTAACATTTATGACTAGATATAACTGACTAGTTCTATGACATTTCCTACACGAGTATTTAAACAGTTTACATGTGTGTAGTACCAATATATATATATATATATATATATATATATATATATTAGAAAGAGACAAAAAACGGTAATATAACACTAATTTGAGTACCACGAAACCCGACTGCCTATAGTTTTCGCTATACCAGGGAGCACAGAAATACATACAAATGAAACACATTACCTTCTATCTGACGATTGGATAACTAACGGATATAAATGGTGATCGAAATGCAGAGAGAACTAAAGAAAAGAAGAAACTGCATGAGCATAAATTTTAAATTTTATGCAGCGACTTCATATTATTTTACCGAAGTATTTATTTGTATTGGCAACACCCACCTACAAATAGACGAACAACATAAAATAATATAACAGATACGTAGAAGGAATATATAAATGCAAAAGTATAAAAACACTATAAAAATTAGATTTTAGGCTGATAATATAGTAGATATCTGTATACGTAACATATCTACGTACCTGCTATACAGGCTGAAACTGAGACATTTTCATCACTCATAAAAGTAAACCGTTGTATTTGGTATAGTTAAAAATATTAAGTAACGCAGATCAGAGACATCGAAACGTAAAGGGACTAAAATCGCATGTCATGGTCACCGTAGTTCTGACGTACGTGTTGTTGTGACGTCACTGTCGATGAAGCGGCTGTCGTCGCATCAATGGCCCAAGCGTCATTGGTAATACTATATGAACGCATCCCGTCATTTGTTGAATATTTTTGTAACATAAAATTACCTGTTTTAATAGGTAACGCTTTGGACTTCCACCCGCGCGGTCCGGGTTCGAAACCCCTCGCTCCCATGTACCAGCGAGTTCTTCTAGCTCAAGTACATTTCCTGAGTGTTCTTACCGCGATGGAAAACATAGTGAGGAATCCCGGATTCGTGTGTTAGTTTCCCTTCTGGGAGAGGTAAAGACTGGCGCCCTCGTCAAATACCTTTGATTAGGTAGCCTACCTCGATATCATCTGATATGCAAATGGCATAAGGCTAGGTTGAAGAATTTGGATGAGAATCGAGTAATAAATACCCTACTGCAGTGATGAATATGACTTCCCAGTCAGCCCATATTTATGGTCTTGATATTGCCAACACCTAGTCATTTTTGTTTTGGGAAGAGGTAGTGCCATGCTGCATGGGAGGAGGTAGTGCCATGCATAGTGCTTGACACTACATCCTCCCACGTAACGGAGTTGGGCCTGCACGACCAGGGAGGTACCTCTCCCTCACATAATACCGCCGTAAAGTGGCCCATTTATGAGCGTTTTTACGACTACCGATGCCCATGAATATGAGTCGTAAAAACGCTCCGATTTCTCGTTTGTCCCCTATTCTATAAAAAAAGAATTTAATTGGCTCTGTAGAACAGATATATAGTTTCATTCTAGTATAAATTACACAAACATTAGCTTTCGGTGACATTCGGCGTGTTCCAACCCCAGTTTTACATCGTTTAGCAGAACCACGTCTTCACCGAAGGCTGGTTCGCATCAGGTTTTTGTCAGATCTGCCCAATACCGGAGAATCCGTATTTGGCTAGTTCCGGCACGACGATATCATCCAAATCGTTCGAGTAATCTTTAGCAAATCCAGTCAAATCCGGATTTAATCCGGTTATATCTGGTTTGAATCCGATTTGATCCGGTTCAATGGGCACGTAATCATCGGATCCATCGTTTAGATCGATTATCTTGTTTCGCAGGAGCAATTGATCCAATTCGTTGGTGATGTTAGCTCCGTTCAAGAGTTCGAGGGACTCCTCTAGGGCTAGGTGACCGCGGTTGTGATCTGGCGAGTGGCTAGTGGGGGTTTTGGACCTCCTGTGGTGGAGCGAGTTCGTGTTGGAGCCGGTGTAGGGGGGAGGCTGGGGACGGTTGTAGTCGCCGGTTAAATTGGAAGTGGACTTCGGGCTGTAGGGCCTCACGAGGCTGTTGCTGGGACTGAAAAAAAAACATTAAGTTTTACAAATAATAACGCTTGCTTCTACGTTAATACGCTTACATAGAATATAATAGTATTTAAACGGATTTTACCACTGGTTTTAGAATAGAATAGAAATATCTTTATTCAGTGTATTTTGTAATATTTAGATAAACCATTCGGAACGTGGCTATGACATCATAATTTTTCCTGCATGCAGCTAGCCTTGTCGAAATTGTTCAAAAGGTGTTGTACACACGAAAGTATTTATCGTAATAGAGCTTTTATATAGTATAGGAAGAGAAACGGGCAATCGGAGCCTTTAGCGACTACCGATAACCATGAACATCAGCATAATTATGCGGATGTGTTACCCCCTTTCACCTCCCCCCTAATGGGCCACCGGCTACTCACAAACCGCACGAAACGGTACACCATAGATATCACTTTGCGGCGGTATCAAGTGAGCGAGAGGTACCTCCCCGGTCATGCCGGCCCAATTCAGTTACATAGGACAATAGTGTCATGCACCATGCATGGTACTACATCCTCCTATGCAGCATGGCACTACCTCTTACAAAGAGCTACAATAAAATAAGGAAACTAGTTCCGATATCTATGTCTTCGCAACAGAACAATAACAAATAGGATGCTCCCAGGCTACGGCCGCGATGTGACAGCTACACTGTCGTGTTTTGTGTGGTTTCTGGGTTTTCTTCAACCTGACACGCACGAGTCTATTCACCACTTACACTAACTGCGTCGAAACGCTCTGGCATGTCGCATAGCCGCATATGCTTACTCTGTATCCATACATTTTGAGACTATCACAAACCGTACGAAATGCGACAACGTGGCGGGTATACCTGGCGCCTGCGCTGTCGCCGGTGTTGTCGGGCAGCTGTGTCTGCTCCGTGCCGTCGGTGCCGTATCTGCACAGCTCCACTTTGGACGATTTGTGAGCCCTGGAAAAATTACGCTTTGAGTACACGATAATGATGATGATAACGACATATGGACTAATATACAGCGCGATTTTTAAGATAGTTGACAAAACTGCAGACAAAAAAAGTTTTTTTTTTTTTATTTGTACGAAATAGGCTGATCCAAACTACACAGGGAAGACCAACATCAGATGCGGGCAAATACAAAGACAGCACTAGCCATCACTTTATGGTTATCGTATCAGCGAGACGTGCCTCCCCGTTCGTGCCCAACTAGGCTGCAAAGAAGCCCGAACCTACCTCTTACTAAAACACATTCTACAGTTAGTTACATGCATATGCACAAGATTGGCTCGTTTAAATTATTTCAATTAGTTTTATTAGCCACATTAAAGTGCACACGTTATTTTTGTTATTTTATCACAACAAGTCCAAACCTCCTCTTTTTATAGTCGGAACATATGTGGTAAACATTGTCTAGGAAATATTCTGATACCGGGTCGTTCCCGAAATGTGATAATTATACAACAACAACACACCTTCATGCCAATTGCCTCACAGGGAGAGATGATACATTTTTTGTCATTGTGTTGGTGTTTTCCCCCTTGGGCCGTAAGGTCAGATTATTTATAGTTGTTTTTTTTCTGTCTGATTTCTTATCGTAAACGAACAGTCGAGACTTTTGCTGACTACCAAAGCACGCAATAGTTCTTCCCTCCTCTTTTGCACTGGTTTACCGGAAATTCCCAAACTGTACGGAAAGCTTTACGAGCCTACTTCGCACAACCTGAGCGCACATGAAAACGCAATAAAATTAATGGGTGCTGTTTGTTAGTGACCGATGGGCCCAAAGGGGGGGGGGGTGTCTGTATCGGTGATCTGACGTCGGTGGATCCCATCCACATTATAGGGCTACCTCCTTGTGCTACAAAATTTGCTTTCGTAACAAATAAAAGTGTATATGTACCATTGCATTGGTACTTGTGTGGCCTCAGCAATAAAAATGATAAAAATTTATGATTTATTTGTGTAAGAACTTACACAGCGGCGTAGTGTACGCACAGCACAGCACTCAGCGCAGCAATACACAGCAGTAGCAGTGCTAATGGCACCGCAAGCGCAGCAGACAGCTGGCTCCAGTAGTGGCGGGTCGGCAGCGTGTCGCGACGCCACGACACCCAGCTGCCGTCGTGTGTCCTGGCGTTGGCGTTGTTGTTGCTGCGCGGCAGCTCTGCGAGGTACTCCACGTGCTGTGTGCTGCGCTCCTTGTACATTGTGTTGTACTGGAAGTCAATAATGTAGAGCGCTACGGTGTGATTGTCACGTGACACTTCAAGCGCAGCAGGCGGTCGGCAGATGGCTCTAGTAGAGCCGGGATGGCGGCGAATCGCAATGCTTCTGAAATCCTCTTTGTTTTACAGATATTTTCTTCTATCATCTACAACAGTCTGAAGACGTCCACTGTTGGAAGTAGGCCTCGCCCGGATAGCGCCAGAAGTCATGTCAGGTCATCAGTATACTGGATGGGAGAATTATTTTCATTTGCCGATATTTAAATATTTCTGGACTATATGATGTATGTCACATTACTCAATAAGTCAGCAGCTATCTCTTACGAAGTGCTATTAACGTCTCACCAACTCAAAGCTACACCAGTCCAGGCTGAACCCCGCGTCTCTGAACAGCCGCTCCACGGTAGTTCGCTTGTAGTCGCGCGGACAGCTCGGGAGGCGCGAGAGGGGGCGCACCTCCTCGCGCAGCCGCTTCAGCTCGGTAGAGAAGGCGGCGGTGCTGCCGAGACGAACCACCAGGCTTGAAACAGAATTGTAGCCGCATATTAATGTCTTAAGTTTACGAGAATGTTAGTCAGTACAATAAAACTACTTTTACGGATTTTATCGCGGTTTAGTAAATTATTTATGTGGCCCGACGTTATGTAGCCACATGATCTGTGTGTTGAAAACCCCCTACGCAAGATAAAAGGTGACAATGAAGAAATATTTGTGTAGACAACGTTGACCCGATATTCCTCTGCGAAATATGGTCCGAAATCCGCAAGAGAACCAGGGTAGAGGAGTTTGTTCAGAGAATCAACAAGCTAAAGTGACAAGGTGCAGGTCATATACAGCTCAGCACCGATAAACGTTGGGGAAGAAAGATTATCGGATGGCGGCCCCGCACCGGATGACGGAGTGTTGGACGGCCTCCCACTTGACAGGTGGACTGACGACTTGGTTAAGGTAGCGAGGAGCCTCTGGAAGCAAGTGGCTCGTGACCGTGATCTATGGCGCTCTATGGGGGAGGCCTACGTCCACCGGTGGATGTCGTACGGCTGATGATTGAATTGACCTGGCCACGCCTTGCTGTTGTAGGATGTAATTTTTTTGAATTTTAATAAGATATAGTTTAAAAAAGTCAATTTCCTCTTAAAAATACAAATGGCGGAATGGAATGGAACAGGCGACAGAGAAGCACGATCGACCAAAGAAACGCACCTTTCTCTCTTCCACTCCATCCAATGCGTCTGTTAATCTGCATTTTCCTGTTCTGAACTTATGCTGTGGAAGCGAAGAGGAACCCAGGCACAGCCTCAACGGGTTGCTACGAGTGCTAGTCGGGCGGTGTATTGATTTATTTTGTTAACTGTTTATAGACTGAAGTGAGATAATGTAGTTTCCATTGATTATTACATCAACAATTCGGGTAAAAAGATAATAAAATGCAAACATTTTAAAGAATTCTTGCATGTTATTACGATTTTTTTTTTTGGATAATTTTCTATTGTGATAATACCATCTTCATATTTATAAAAGAATGTCCCCCAAAAGTGAATAGATTTTTCTTAAAATCTATTAAACTGATTTTAATGCGGTTTTTACGCATGGATACAGCGATTTCCATGGTTTAGTGTATAAGTCGGATTGTTAGTATGACATTTTTTGTTCTTTGGTTTTTTGTGCTATTAAAAATAATTTCTTATGGCGCTATCACACTTAAGATAATCATCAGTTGTCCCACTTAACAGACAACCAGACCTTTTTTAAGCAGATTAGACAGATAAAAATAACAATGAGAGGTAGCGCCATGCTGCATTGCAGCGGAATCGGTTCGGCACGGGGGAGATACCTATGCAACGGAATTGGGCCTTTCGCTCACTTGTGACAGTATGTAAAGGCGTCGGTAGTCATTAAAAGGCTAAGATTGTTCGTTTGCCCCCTTATGATATTAAAAAAAAACATCTTTGGTGTCGCGGTCTGTGAGTAGCCGGTGGTCCTTTGGGGGAAGGTGAAAAGGAGGGTAACGACTCGGCATAGTAGTTATTCTGATGTTCATGGGTATCGGTAGTCGTAAAAAGGCTAAAACCATAAAAAAGATATCTATGCTGAATAGGATCAAATACCATACCCTTCTCCGTCACTTGGCTTCAGCGGCAGTCGAGCTCCCAGGTCGATGGCAGAGGACAGGAACGTTGCGTACAGGTCGCTGCCACTGTCCGTCCACAGCTTCGTCCGGAGAATGTCCTTCAGCCGGGTCATTCTGGAGATGTTCATATCAGAGATCAGCATTAATGTCGACAGCGCAGGATTAAGCTCTGCGGGGTCTGGGGTGCTGTGGTGGATGTTTTCCTATCGCTTATATTATGTTTTGTGAGTTTACAGTGGCCTAGGTTGAAGAGCAGGTACGCAAGACGTCTGCATAAACATTATGCGGATGTTACTATCCGTCGGTAGTCGCAAGGAGACTCCAACACGTTTGGGTCCTGTAAAATGATGCTGAAGGTGATTGTCCATACCGATGTTCATCCAGGAGATCCTCTACATTCAGGTTGTCTATCTTCAGCTCGACCTCGTGTGTGGCCATATCCTCTTTCGGCAGCACGTTGAGGGTCAGCAGGACCCGTCGGGTCTCATAGTCTTGACGATTCAATCCGATGACTTCCAACTGGAAAGAAGATAAAGAGTGAACGTTTGAATAGGATAAAGTACGCGCATACTGTCGCGGATTTCACACCAACAAACATCCGCATTCAGTACTACCAAGGGTTATTCCTCCGCGTATTCCCGCCACCAAGCGTTACGTAACATCCCTGCTTTTAGTACATGCGAAGTTTTGCAATCAGTTAGGTACTTTGCTTATGCCAGAATGATAGCAAAGAACGAATAAAATAGAGCTAGGACCAGGACCCTCCCCGCCTCTAGGAGTCGCGGCTGTATGAGTCCGCGTGAGGCTTATAAAGTTCTCCTACTGAGTTCTGGTCTCGTTCCTCATTCCGGTGGAACAGGGTCGTCGACTTCATCGGTAAAGGTGGTGCAGGATGTTGCAGTGTATCTGTTTCATTGCATAGAATGAGAGAGAAGAAAAGGATGCTGTTATAGCATCCAGTGCCCGGAGTGCGGACTTTCCGTCGCTTCTTCTGGCGTAGGGTACAATTTAGAACGGGGTGGGAGTTTAGTGCCCAACTTTGTCTTTAAAATGACGATTCACAGAAGGTACTGCGAGCTACCAGGAGAGTTGAGTTCCTAAAATAATATGGACAGCCAATGGCCAATCACGTCTCAGCGTAGATCTGGAGGGATTTGATGTGAAGCCACTCACACGTGTAAGAGGAATAAGAGCTGTTACAACTGGCGTAAGAGAATATGGGTCGAATGCAGGTCTTGCAGATGTTTTATCGAGCATGGTTCCACCACTCATTTCCACCACTGCTACTCCTGTATCACTAGGATCTACAATGGCAATAATAATTCTGGCAACCATTGATATGATCGCATGGAGCCCGACGGAAAAGTACCTTGGGAAACACAGCTAATTTAATCAGACGAAATTAGGAGGGGACGCATGTCTCGTCGATCGTCACCATGACGTGGTAATTAACTTCTTCTACATAGTACCGGTGCGATCATTGTGGCTCGAATACTTCTGCCCAATTTCTGTCTCATGCGGTGTACACTACGGGAAACAGAAATTCACCTCCACTCCTTTATAAATGTTCAGTGGGTTAAATAAAACATGTCCCCATTATCAAAGCGTCGTGGCGGTCATGGTGGTGCTCAAGTAGCTTTGGTTGCCCTGAATCTTGGGCAAAGCGAACTGAGGCTGTTAAAGATCGTTCGGAGCTATTTTGCGCACGGAACAAAGCTCGAGGATGGAAACCTCACCTTATCGCGCTGTTCCAAAGTCACTGGGATCGCTCATTGTTGCAGGACAACCCCTCTGTGGAGGTGGTGTCGGTGCCTAAGGGACCTCACCAAAAGAATTGCATTCGCAATGGTTTAATGAGTATTCGGTACTATCAAGAGTCGCGAGTTGCACACACCAGCGTACCCAGAGCCGAAGACGACGCTTTTTCCCTCGTGAAAAAAAGACATCCCGAAAGGAAATTTTCCATTAAAATTGTTGCAAATTGTTTTCAATTTGCTCTTTTCATAACATCTAAATGATTTTATATTAATTTTAAAATACATACCAATTTGACAATTAAATTGTGCGACTTTTTCCCATGTAAAATTCTAGTTGAATTTACGTCATAATTATTCCTTCCTCAAATCAATAAATCATTAGGTTCTGGGATATATGTAAATAATGGTATAACAATAGAACTCGTAACATGTATAATAAGAAAAATAGATCCCACGATCTCAAGCCACCATAACCACCACCACCACCAGCATAACTCTTTACCATACTTACTTCGCTAGCCCCTTCTTCCAATTCATCCAATAGTGTTCTTTCTAAGGAATAGACTGAAATTAAATGACATACTGTTTTTACCTCCACCATGCCCCTCAACCAAGTCACATCGACTCTTGACACTTTTCAGAGTTGCCGAGGGCGTGTTCTATTCGACTTTCCATAGTTAGCTGTCACTGTTGATTAATAGATTAGATTACTTGTTGAAGAGTGGGGTAGAGTAAAGTAAATATCCAGCTCAGGGAGGTAAGGTCCAGACACTGCTACCAATTTCTGGGCATGGGGCACGCTGCAAATGTCTGTCCCTCAAAGGAGGATTGCTGTGCTTTATGCTACCGCTGCGGGGAGCCGGGTCACATAACTGTAAACTGCGTAGCTCAAACCCGCTGCGCTGTTTGCACCGGAACACCAGCGGCTGAAGATAGGTAGCCCAAGTTATCAACCTCCATCCACACGTGGAAAATTGCCCCTTACCACAACCAGTGAGTCCCAGGGTCTGGCGATGCCTGCGGCCGAGATGTCTGAATAATGTGAGCACATCTCAGATTCCTACAGGCCAATGTAAACCACTGTGCCGGAGAACAGGATCCTCTCCTGCAATCCATGGTGTAGTGGGACGTGGACCTGACTGTTGTTGCTGAGCCGTATTACGTGCCTCCCCATCCGAACTGTATTGGTGATGTAGATGGTTTTGTAGCCATAGTGGCTAAACCGGGCGTTGACCCTCCTCTGGCTTTAAAAGCGAGGGGTTGCGGGTATGTCGCAGCGGTTCGGGGAGAGGTTGCGATTGTTGGTGTATACTTCCCTCCCAACTGAAATTTCTCGGCCTTAGAGCGATTTCTCAACGCCTTGGGATCCGTAGTCGGGCAGCTTGAGGTTGTTGTGGCCGGTGATTCCAATGCCAAGTCTACGTCCCAAGTCTACGACTTGGGGCAACCCGGTCACTCAACCCAAGGGGGCAGGAGGTAGAAAAATGGGCACTAGCTGCCGGACTGTCCCTTCTGAATACGGGCTGGTTAAGACCTGCGTGCGACGCATGGGTGGGTCAGTGGTGGACATCACGTTCGCTACGCCTGTCGTCGCACGCAGGGTGGTCGCATGGAGGGTAGATGAGGAGACGGAGATACTCTCAGACCATCCTTACATTAGGTTCGAAGTATCATCCGTGAGCGTGGAAACGACATTGCGCTTATTCCGGGGGAAAGCCAATTCCCGAGTTGGGCACTTACTAAGTTCAACCGGAAATTGGCTGAAGAGGCAGCTTTCGTGAGCCGTTGGAGCCTGCCTTCGATGGGGGTACAAGAGGTGAACAAAGCAGCCGATCATTTTAGCAGCTCTAGGAAAGGGATCCTTGGGGCCGACCTTATCGAAGAGCTCGAAAGAAAATTCGCAGCCAGTCAGTCCCATTAACGGAAACGCTCCAGGTCGTGTTATTGGGGAACATAATCGGGGAAATATTCCCCAAACCTCTAACGGGATTCGCCCATGTGACACCGGAAGAAGAGAAGGAGGGTGATCCTCCTTTTGGTCAGCAATGCTGAAATGGCGGTAATTCACCGTCGCCGATATAAGAAGAAGGCGCCAGGACCGGATGGGGTGCACGGGAAACTTACTTGCTTTGATTCTCGCGCATGAAGCCCCGGGAGCCGTTCAACCTTTTCATTGGGTCAGGGCAGTTCCCGAAAACATGGAAGGAGGGCCGGCTTTGCCTAATACCAAAAGCCGGCCGATGCCGTATACGGCGGCCGACCTGGCATCGGCCGTACGACCCGTGAATCGTGCTGCTGAATGGGGTAGGGAAAGCCCTTGAACGAGTAATGGCAGCCCACCTTGTTCAGCATTTGGAGGATGCCTCGGGACCAGGACTCTCACAGATGGGTTCCGAGCCAGACGGTCGACCATCGATGCACTAAGGCTTCTTCGTTCGGTGACGTAGGACGCGGAGCGTTATGGGAAGTTGGTGGTGGCGGTGTCACAGGACATTGCCAACGCCTTCAACAGTCTTCCTCATACCACTATACGGGAGACGCTCAAATACTTTCGGGTGCCTCCGTACTTGAGAAGACTGTTAGATACGTATCGATAGGGTGGTGGTGTATGAGGACCAGTGGGGATCGTATATGCGGAGACGGATCACGTGCGGTGGCGCCTGTAGGAGGCTATACTCAAGTGTCTAACGGAGTATAGCCTTGTATGGGGCTCCTGTATGAGTGGACGCCCTGACTGCAGTCAACAAGGCTCAGCTACACCAAACGCAGCGGGTTATAGCAGTCAGGGCTATACGGGGGTACCGTCCGGTTGCCTGGGCGGTAGCAGCAGCTTTTGCCGGCGATCCACCGTGGGAGCTAGTGGCGGAAGTGCCGTCCAAAGTATATTTCATTGTTGATAGAGGGCGGACACGAGGTGAGCATTTTACACCAGAGGCGCTCCGGTGGATACACCGGCGAGGAGAATGGTTCCTTTTGCGGGGGTGGGGGAGGACCTGGCGCAGTCGACCTTCGGCGTACGTACAATTGACGCGCTGCACCCGGTCCTAGAGCGGAGGATGCGCCGAAAACGCAAACCCCTCATGTTCCGCATGACACAGGTGCTCACTGGAAATGGATGCTTCGGTGCGCACCTGTGTCGAATCCGGAAGGCAAGGGACGCGCGCTTCAGAGGACACGGCCCAACACATCCTGGAGGTGTGTCCTTGATTGGCCGTACAGCGCTACGACCTAGCAACGGCGCTAGAAGGGTTGGACCTCTCTCTCAATGTTCGAGAGCGATAGGCCCTGGGACGCGATGGCCTCTTTCTGTGGGACGGTCATGTTCCAGAAGCAGGCGGTAGAGCGAGAAGAGGAGGTGGAGAATGGTCCGTACCGCAGACGACGGATGGTAGTGCGGCAAAGGCGCTACGCGCCTCTCATGCCGCCTCCCTAGTTGGGACCCAGGGTCAAGATGGGAAACTGACTCTGTACGTTCTTGACGGCGGAGGGGGCTGATTTTGGTAGTCGGATCAAACTCCTTTTTGGAGAGGTCAGGAGGGGCTGGTCTGTCACCGAGTATAAATAAATACATTAAGACGCTTAGTAGAGAATGGAATACACTACACCACTCAAGTTCTTTTTTCAGACTTGAATTTATGCTGTGGAAGCGAAACTACAGGTTCATTGGACGTCTATGAGTGCTCGTCTGGCGATGAGACGTAAGTTTGATTGACAGGGCATAGGGGATGCCTCTCTCGCAGGCGGGAGAGATGGATATAAGTTTCCGATTACCTATATAATCCTTCATCTAATAATAAACAAATCATAATCACGGCTTCTTGCTGATTTGTAGCGCAATCCAACCGCTCCCGTCAGAGGGGGCGTGAGGTGGCCGGCCTCCTCAGAAAAGCTAAACAGTAAACGCGCTCAATTATCCTTATCCACGTCACCTAAATTTAAACGGCATCGTGCGCGCGCCGTCCCCACTAGTGTGGGGAGGGCGACCGTCTCCCCCTTTCGGCCCCAAAAATAATTAATATAGGGTACGCCCCCAAACTACCCGGTACATCTCTCCCCAACTGCGGGAAAAAAGGGGAGGGGGGTATGTCCCCCTATCGTCTCCCTAAATCAGAAGATACAAGTCCTCGCTAGTCAGTCGAACTGTTCAGGCGGGATCAATAGCGCCGCCAATCTCTGACAGACACCGCACAGCCGAAACTACTGTACCTAGAATATCGAAATATGGTACAGAGAGCCCTTTCATAACGCAAGTAGGCATTAAGAAAGACTTTTTAGAAAAAAAAGAGAGAAGGGATGACACTGGTCAAGATGTAAAATATTCAGACTGTTCATTGCGCATGTGAGATTCAATAGACAAAGGTAGTTATAGTATACCTTTGTCTATTAAATCTCACATGCGCATTGAGCAGTAAGAATTGAATGAAAAAGAGAGACAATAAAGATAGAGAAGTGATGCCATTGGCAGTTATATGACGGCGAGTGTCCGAATTGGTTAAAAGAGAAGAAAGATGCGAAAGCAATACTATCTTTGTCTATGTAAATCGCATGCGCATAGAAAAGAAATGAATGAAAGTGAGGGACAAAAAGTGAACCACACATGTTCTCTCTATCTACTTAGCAGGCTACGTTTTAGGCTGGTTTCCTTTTCCACCGCTAGATGTCCTATAATTATTATATTTGTCAATGTCAAATTGATATTTTCTTTTCAATCTATACAAACATATTCCGAAACAAATCGATTAAAACAACAGCCAAGTTTAGATCCCAAGATAATTTGTTTACCATATATACTAAACAATAAACAATGGTTATGACTTAAATAAAAGAAAAACCTAATCCAAGCGGCATGAAGGGCAGAATAACACCCGAATATGTATAAAGTCCAAAATAGGACTCTTTTGTACCCCTTCCTTTTGGTGGCACCTTAGGCCTCCACAAAAGAACACTTGGTTATTGGCACCTTTATCCACGTCGAACACAATTATGTATATTGACTTAGGCCGTCAAGTCCATACAGCAACAGGACGTGCTAAATGAACACATAAATAAGGATCTATACTTTCATATATAGGTATTTAAACACAATTTTATTATCAGTACGTAACATGAATTCAGGCAACAATGTCTCTATCAAGGCCTTAAAATGTTCAAAAATTTGCTAAAAGCACGAACGAGTAATAAATCTCAAACTTTTTTCTAATTTAAAATTCATACTTCTAACATTCGTGTTTATTATACATAAAAGCAGTATTTCAGTATACGAAAGTCGTAAATATTTGAATTTGTTTACATACAGTAATCGGCGATTGGGTTTTTCTTGGCGGAGTTCCAAAGATAAACCCGGAATGATGTCTTCCACTGTAAATATATCGCATCCACGAAGGCAGTTCTGGTTTTCCTATCAGAGACGCATGGAAACGGTATTGTTGATCAAATTCTAAAGAAAAAAAAAACAATTTTTAAAATATAATTAGATAAAGACATCGTCATGGCGAATATTTACATGATGTTTTGGAGATTTTTTATTCCAATTTTATACAAGGCTTACCTTGGTAGGTCCAATTAAACAAATTCGGGCTTATTGGTATTGCGAACATTTCAGTCTGGACAGCATTATAAACGTGCCCCAATGTTGTTTTCAAGAAAAACATCAATAGCAATATAAGCGCCATGATCTGAAATTTCAAAGTAGAACGAATTTATTAAAGGACATAGCATATTAAAAAAGTCTTATAATTTAAAATTAAGAACAAATCTCACTACGTAGGTATATTAAAATATTCAGGCTTAAAGATTTATTGAGAATACGTCGAAAATGAAACGGATCTAAAATACTTTGTTATATTTGGCCCTTACTTGATATAGGCGTCAAGGGAAAATCTCGACCTAATTCACTGGAATAAAAACAATACAATCGATTTCCATTCTAAGCGATTACGTGCTATAAGGTTAGGAGCGGAATACTGATCGCTCATCGCACATGTGCAGAAGATATTTACACAGAGTTGTATTTGACTCAAACTTCGTAGCTTTGATTTAGAAAGAAAATTGAGAAACTGTATAACGAGCGCATTTACATTTTTAAATTAAATAATCAAACTATTTGCTTTATTTTTCAGATTTTCACACATCGCAAAGATGTTTATAATAATACCGGAATACTATATTTAGCCTTAATTAACAGAGAGTTTATATGAGTAAGATGTTATTAAAATTCACAGTCGTCATCGTCCACATGATATCTAATAATATTTAAATTTTCCTCTTTACTTGTATACGTTAACGACAAAAATAAGCAAGTACGTCCCTGAAAACTGGGCGTGACGTAAAACTCTAACCGACGTCATTGGTCAATATCAGTATGTTTTTGTTTTCGAAATTTACGTTTCGTTTTACGAATACCTAAACATATGTAGCATAGACAATTATATCTCATAATATTATATGTAGTTGATAAATTGATTTTCAAATTATTCTTCACAATCATATTAATAATACCTTTTTTTGCATGGAAAATTACTTTGCGCGCAGCAATTCTATTTTATTAGAAGCCTATATCTGTGTTACGTTTAAAGTCAACTGTTGCACGCGTAACGAAGCGGTATCCATTCATTCCTCACAAATGTCAGAAACTTCAAAGGGCGAGGAGGGTGATTTCGCGTTATATCCAGTATAAATAAAATACGATATTTGGACGAAAAATTTAACAATTACAAGGATAATGATAATATTGCTGTATCGATGTAGGGCGTATTTGCGCCTAGTCCGCTTATTCGACGCAATTTAACGAAAAACATATAACCATAATTCTAAAAAAAATATTGTTTTCCTACAAATTCGTGATGTTGAAATTCAAAAAAATGGGCTCCGACAAAGTACCGTTACTACTAGTTACAGCAAATGTTGGATCCATATTTGAGGAGGTGAGTGATTACTTTTTTCATAAATAACATAAATGTAATAAAACTTACAACACATTACACTTACAATAAGATTCGAATAATCAGATTGTCTATAAGAACAGGAAGGCATGGCTTTAAAAATTATCATTTGCTTACTCACGTTAATTTGACGAAATTATAAACTGTCAAAATTCCATTCACTTTCTAATTGAAATATAATTTTATCAGTAAGTTAATTTAAACTTCATGGCGAAACAATTTTAGTAACTAGGTATGTATGAAGTTTATTTGTTCCTCCCCTCTTTGTTATGAAAGAGTATTTCACACTTACATATACTTGTTAGTACAATAATGCTTCATATAATAAGGGATTCTCACAGAGGTTATTCTGAGGAAAACCCACTGGGGATTTGAATCCATACTAGATGGGTGTTAAACTGTACAATTATTCTCATAACTCTGAATAATGAAGGTGTAATAATTCTATATTCTTTTAAGAATGTGAAAATCTTTTAAGCATTTAAATAGTGTTGCTTATTCCATCATTCACCTCTGTGGTGTGCGGGTGTCACCCGTTAAGACCGATAGTCACGTGTGGTCCTGGGTTTGATCTCCAGGTCGGGCAACTGCTATTAAATATTTCTCAGATTATTCTGAGCACACACTACATTGTCTGGGATTGTAATGTGCCCGAAGTGGCCATAGGCTTGCCACCTATGACATCATAGGCCTCAGTACCTTGGCTAATTGTGAGTGCTTTAGTATATCTACTGGACTTACGAGTTGTGGATGTACTAGCACATCTCCGCCTACCTCTTCGGTGATAACAGGCGTGAAGGTAGTTTTTGTTGATTCTAAAATCTTGAACAACATCTTAATTTAAATGCGAGATGATTATCTCTGAGAGAAGATGTGCGTGCCATATAGTAGGAGTGAACATGTCTCGGTATTGCTTCATTGATGATTTTGAAAGTCTCTAAGGCCCTTTGTAAGGTCTGGGGATTTTAGTGGGTTTTTTTGTAATATCAGGGGAAAGAAGACAATCACAGTCTTTTGATGACTACCAACTTAACATTTTGACAAGTAACGAGCGTAGTGGTAACTTAAGCAGGTATGCCAAGCGCATTATGCCAGATGTCATGGGTCAAAGACATCTGGGCTGTCTTATGGATGTTTATCTAGGTATTATATGTATTTCGTAAATCTATAAAATTTATTGCATTTTTTAAAATATATTGCTGTTGTTCAGTGCCAACAACAGAAGCTCTTATCACAAGGCTAACATTGTAGACTTATCCACATATTATTATAATGAAATACTAATATTATTTAATATTTTCTACACTCCTCCACAAAGTTTTAACACCTATCTACTTACGGAGTACAATGTTTTTGTTTAACACAAGTGTTTCTCACTTAACAAGGTAGGCTAATCTTTTAGGCAATAAGAATAGTATAATTCTCATCGAAACAAAAGGACTGCAGTGGTGTAGTCATTAGTGTAATGCTAATTAATGGGTTATTATAAAAAAAGTTATTTTTAAAGTGTCCATTTTGTAATTTACATAGTAAAATCGGACAAGTATCGGGGTGTACTATCATTGAATCTTATATACTCTTAGGCATGGCTATCTCATTGGGCTAAATCAACTTAAGATACAATCTTTTGATGATGCAACCAGTTAATATCTATGTAGATGTGTTTCACTCCTTCCTAGTCATTTAAAAAAACCGTGACAGCATAAGTGTCATTTTATGGCAGTAACATGTGCAAGTGACAACTCCCTGGTCAGGATATTCCCATTCCGCTACAATAGAGCATGGCACTACCTCTTACTAAATGCTTTTAAATTAAAAACAAACATAAGAATTATGAAGCATTGGCATTTTAAAACACTTATCCGGAAATCGAAGTATTTTATTTTTCCAATTCTTGTGGCTGTCTAGTGTTAATTTAAATGAGGTAATGCAATATAAAAATTCAAACTAAGGTACTATTCATACCTATATAGTTATTTCAAGATTAGTTTAATAAACAAAATATATTTGTGTTTTTAACTGCCTCGTGGTCTAGTGGTAACCTGGTGAGTCGCAGACGTGAGGTCCCGGGTTCGAATACCGGGTCGGACCATACAAAAAGTGCTATAAGGATTATTCAAATACTAATAACTGTCCGGAGTTAGAAAGTTGTCGCTGCTACGCGCCCGTACCTCGGAGAGCACGGTCGGTCCTACGCCTGTTTTCTTTACGGTCGTGTCGGATTGCCGTCCCATCGGAATAGAAGGATGAAGGAATAGAGACTGCACCTGTGTACTGCGCAAACACTTTTGCACAATAACATGTCCCGCGCAGATGGCTCTTCTCAATAGAGATGGCCGCTGTAGCCGAAATACGACTAGGACGACTATATTATATTTGTGATTTATTTATTGCATGTAATTACTTAAATTTATGTCTGTTGTACACATAAGTTCCCACAGGCTTGAGAATCATTTATGTCTGTTGTACACATAAGTTCCCACAGGCTTGAGAATCATTTATGTCTGTTGTACACATAAGTTCCCACAGGCTTGACAATCATTTATGTCTGTTGTACACATAAGTTCCCACAGGCTTGAGAATCATTTATGTCTGTTGTACACATAAGTTCCCACAGGCTTGAGAATCATTTATGTCTGTTGTACACATAAGTTCCCACAGGCTTGAGAATCATTTAATGCGATGTGGTTTTTTTTTTTTCAAATATATAATTTAATTAAATCACAATTACAGTACAAGGTTTTATGCTGCTTTGTTCCTGGCTGTGTTGTAAGCGGAATGGATTGCCGGCGCCTACCGCTCACTGGTAGGTGGATGTTGTCTCGTGTCGTGCGGTTTATGAGTATCCACTGGCCCATTGGAAGATGGGGTGAAGATGGACAGTTGCATATGGACATGATAACCTTTTGACGACTGCCGTTTACAATAATGTACCGATGGCTCGTTTGTTGAACGAAAAGTAAAACCAGTCAAGGACAGATTCGCGCACGAAGACCATTTAGACTACCATACAGACCATTTTTGGCAAACGTGTGCTTACTTACGGTGTGGGGATGCCGGCCCTCTAGGTCACGTAAAAATGTTATCCTTGACCATTTCTATGCGTCTTTTCCCATCCGCGAGGAAGCGGTTATACCCCTCTCCGTGGCACACCGACATCTCACCAAGTCCTTCCACCTTTAGGGTTTAGCGCTTAACATAGTTCCACCAGTATTGTCCTAGAGAAACTGGACAAGGGCGGGTTGGACACGTGTATGTGACATCCCATGCCTTGCGACCGACTGGAAAGCAAAAATTTTTTTAGACGATGATGTATCATGTTCCATCAAATGATGTTTAACTCACTTAAATAACACGGATCTGCAACTTGTTAACAAAACCTAATTACCTGAATTTTAAATAAAAATAATTGCGGTCTGATTTTGTGAGGCGACCGCGCCGTAAAGTGTTTATTTAAAACTATTCTGCTGTCAAGCATTATTTATACAAAAAAAAACAACTTTAATGAAATAAATATATTTAACTCGGTCATATTATGATAGGTCACTTCCCTCTGTCTCCTAAAGCACGGCCGTCCAAGCCGAAAGAGACGGCAAGTGTGGTTCACTCTCTCTTTTTTCATCACATACACAAATATAGTACTCCTTCCTCATCTTCCTTCTAATTCGTGTTATTCGCTAAGACGGCCACGCGCCGTCATATAACTGCCTATGGCATCTCCTCTGTCTAGAGATAACATCTCTATGGTCGCATGACGTTGTATTCGAATATCCAAATCCGGAATAACTGAAAAGGGGACTTGTGTCTGCGCACACACTTGTGCACTACAACACTACCCGCTCAGTTAGCTACCTCAATAAAAATGACCCGCCATAGCCTTAATTCGCATGGGAGAACATCAATTTACATTTCATGATCTGAAGAGATGGACTATAAAGATATACCTTGCCCTGTGGTACTTTCAGTGAAGTCCGGATTTAGTTTGCTATATAGCAGGAGAGACCAGCCAGTTACCGGAGCATATTTAAGCATTTTTATCTTTTATTCAGAATTAATACGATCAACAATATTTATTTATAACCGGACTTTTTTAAATAAAACTTTGTTTTGTTTATTTCCGTTACATTACGGAAGCGAGGCAAACCGAAGATTACACGGCAGTGGAGATGGAGATATAAGTTAACAAAGATAGAAAGAGAGAGTGTTACACGGAAGTTGAGAGGAAGATATTTTTTTACCTCTTATTCTCATTACAAGTTAACAAAAATTTTTTAAGGAATACTCGTATTTTTTGTTATTTATGTCCTATTTGGACACGCGTGCGAGTAGCCGGATCCGGCTTTTCCGCACGGTTTAATCCAGATGTAGATCGATTTTTTAAGATTATTTTTAAAACAATGTGCCATGTTATCTCAGACGATGGGGATGTATGCGGCTTATGACGAAAAAACATAAATTAAAAATGAAAATACCTCCGACACAATTACTTACAAATGGCTGCACAAATTTGTCATGAAACATAGCTAAGAACATTCAAGATTAGGTCACTTGTCGAACAAAAAAGGTTCAACCAAAGCGTTTGATGCCATAGACAGATACATACACGTACACACGTCATACTTATGCCCCCCCCCCTCCTCCCCTTTGCGTCAGTAAAAACAGAACGATTTATTGGAAAAAATTAGAAGCGTTATAATCTGGTAAGACTGTGGGTGACAACCACTGACATATAAAATACCATGAACGGATAACTTGCATTATAATTTCAGACATGTTAAGAAAAGCTCACCGTGTGAGCCTCTGAGGTTTGGCATATCTATTTTTTAGTCCGCTGAGGTTTGGCGACAATCGCTATGACAATTTTTTAATACTCTGAGGTTTGGCAGCGATCGCTATGACTATTTTTTAATCCCTTGAGGTTTGGCAACAATCGTTAGGACAAATTTTTAGTTCTCTGAGTTTTGGAAGCAATCGCTATGATTATTTTTAATCATCTGAGGTTGGCAACAATCGCTATAATTATTTTTAAGTCCGCTGAGGTTTGGCAGCAATCTCTGTGGTTATTTTTAATCCTCGTGAGGTTTGGCCAGCAATCGCAATGACTATTTTTTAATCCCCTGAGATTTGGTAGTAATGGCTACGACTACTTTTTAATCCTATGAGATTTGGCAGCAATTGCTACGACTATTCTTTAGACGGCCGTGATGTGTCAATTCCAATTATATTTGTTAACTGGCAGCTCCCCACTGTTTCACTCCCGTAACTCCGGTTTTATTCCTCATGAATAGCCATCATACGTCAAAATAATTTTAATAACACTTGTAGTTCCAGGAATTTGCGTGTTTAAATAAAAGTTTAATTTATCTTTACAGTGTTAATATAGATAATCTGATGTTTACATGGTTATGGAGATACGAGTTAACAGATGAATAAACATACTTATATACATACCGGTTAATGTCACAATCAACCTTTCTTTTTCTTTGCCGTAGTCTACCTATATCATAAAGCGGAAAGATTTGATTGTTTGTTTGTTTACATTCAAAGAGCCCGAAACTACTGGACCAACTGTTTCACTATTACAAATCTACACTATCAACGATGAACACAGGCTATATAACATTATCTAAAACGGTTTGATCATTATAAAAACTTCGATAATTTAACTTAAAATGTGTGAAAAAATATCGTAATAAATCCTTACATCATCATCATCATCGTTACTAGCCCTTGTCGGTCCACTGCTGGACATAGGCCTCTTTCAATGAACGCCAAGACGACCGACCTCCTGCTATTCACATCCATCCCGGACCGGCTACGGCACAAAGATCGTCTTTTCACATCTGGAGAACGGTCGACCAACACTTCGTTTTCCTAAACGCAGCCTCCACACCAGGAACTTACTGGCCCATCTGCCATCTGTTCTTCAGAGTGTGTGACCAGCCCATTGCCACTTCAGCGAGCTTATTCGTCGCGTGATATCGGATATTTTAGTTCTCTGCTTTATGACTTCATTACGAATTTTATCGGACAAAGAAACACCGAACACAGCACGTTCAATAGCCCGTTGAGCTACCGCAAACTTGCGAACCAGTACAAAATTGAGAGGCCATGTTTCGGCCCAGGACGTCATCAACAGGGGAAAGCATTGGTTGAAGACTTTGTCTGCGTTCCCCCGGTGCAGTATATGCGGTATATGCGACGTGAGAATATGACGAAGCTTCCGGAATGCTGCCCAACCCAACTGAATGCTTCCATCGGCATCCTTCTCGAAGTTGTGTCTACCTAATTGCAATAGTTGCCCGAGGTAGACGTATTCGTCTACGACTTCGAGAATAGCACCATCGACGTTGACCGGCCTGGGGAGAAAGTGTCCGTTGAACATGACCTGTCTTGTCCAAGTTCATCCTAAGGTCAATACGTCGGGAGTATTCACTTAGGCTGTGCAACATTCCCTGCAAGCTCACCAAGGATTCGGCCAACACGATGGCTGTGTGGGGGCGGCCTAAGAATACCCCCATCCTCAATCCAAGCCCAGGGTGAAGTAAAAGTCGTGAAAGGGCCTCTTGAGATCTAGGAGGCTTCAGCGAGCTGGTTGTTTGGTGTCCCGTCTGCTTCATAGTGACAGTGAAGTAGACGGGAGCACCAGACAGCAGATATCATTGTCCCAGCAGATGTTGTTCTGTTTTAAATTTAATCTATTGTCATTGTAACGCACAATAATTTACGAGGAAATTTAAAAATTTTATTGTAAATCAATGAAATTTTGCAAAATATCTGGAAATAGCCGTGCAAAGCCGGGACGGACTTCTAAACTGATAATAAAACTATGATTTCAAATAGATTCACAACTTTTTTTCACTTCGCAGCCGTCATCCATGCTCCCGATATGGACGTCCGAGTTCCTCCAGGCGGTTGCGCGCATGGACCCGAAGTTCATAGCCCTCCACCTGCAGGAGGTGGGGGGGAAGGCGTACGAGAAGTCCATGCAGTATGTCCAGGACTTCGTGCAGAGGCTCTGCGACTGCCCCGAGTTGAGGCTGTACGACAAGATCAGGATATTCCTGGACGAGGACTTCAGCTCCCCGGAGAAGTTTACGGTGAGTTGTCTTGTAATTATAATCTTGGATTTCGTTAAAAGTCACCCGGCGAACACTCATGGCAATCTTTCGGAGCTGTTTAGAGCTTCGCATCCACAGCATAAGTTCAGGTGTTGTGAGAAATCACACAAGGGGCGTCCATCAATTACAGAAGGTGTTGGATATTAATATCACCAAATCTCACATAGGGGAGAGGTTTCTGGACACATATCACTTGATTAGAAGCAGTCGCTTTTTACTCGAATAATTTCCAAACACCTCACGTAATTCATGGACCCCCAAAAAGATAATAATGCTTTTTATCGTGTAAGAAGGTAAACGAGGAAACGAAGCCCTTGACGCCCGGCACCTATGGGCATCTGCATAATTCGCAATCGCAATGGCTTCTTGCCCGCCTCTCCTCGAATGGGCTACCTGCGAATCAACCAGCGACTCAACCTGCACGAAACGTGACGACAAAACCGTAATTTTTTCCATGTACACTAAGTTTTTGTAAATGTTAAATAAATAAAAAAGAGCTATCAAAATGCGATCAATAGTCTCTGATGATACGCATGGACACACATATACACTTGTAATATTTGTTTGTAAGACAGAATATCTTTAACATTTTCCAATTCCGATAGTATTACACACACACGTGTCGAATTGACAACCTCCTTTTTTGAAGTCGCTTAAAAAGTACCACGACACAAACGTACAGACAAACTAACTGTACCATTTCAGTTTATACACAATGAAAATATAATCCGTAGAAAAAGTAATCAGTCACGTCTCAGTCAAAAGTGAGGTTTTGTGATGGCTTCGTAGTTAGTAAGAGGTAGTGCCATGCTGCATTGCAGCGGAATGAGGCCGGCATGAGAAGGTACCTCTCGCTCACATGTTTCGTGCGAAACATGTGAGCGAGAGGTACCTTTTTTTACCTTACCTTTGAGAGGAAAAGAGGGAAGGAGGGCAATGTAGACGCATTAATATATTAATATTAAAATAACCATTATGGTTTGTGAGTAGCCGGTGGCCCATTGTAGGGCAGGAGGAGGAAAGGGCATCACATCTGTACGATAATAATGTCTATGGGCGTCGGTAGTCATGAAAAGGCTCCGATTGTTCGTTTGCCCCATATACTGCGACAAGCGACATAAGTGCCGCGTTACGTTGCCCTTTCACAATATTCCTCCTCATTTTTTCTTACCCCCTTAAATAGATTGCTAGTGAGTCAATTCAAAAAGAAGGTAATGTTAATCTGGTTGCAAATGGAGATGTTATCTGCTTGCATCCTAAGCAATGTAGAATGGTAAAAGGCTTTTACTTAAACGTAAGCTGCCTTCAACTGGGTGCTAGAAGCAATCCGATCGATACATCGCCCACTGACCTGAATATTATTTTAAACTGCTCGTACGAGTACTACTTTTTAAAGTGAAGCTTCTTTCCGCATGATAGATATATAGTTACAAAAGTAGAAGGAAAGAAAGTTATTTTAAACAGACACCTGTATTGCTCTCATGAAGAGATGCGTTGCCTTCTTTTCCTTCCCTCCAAGTCAAAAGGCCAAGTTGACAGGGAGATAGATGAGTGAAGTAGAATAAGAGAGTCACGTTTATTACTGTATGGACAAGAGAGCGAGCATGCATACACTTTCCTTGTGTCCTCCTTACACTTGATTGTGCATAAAACAAACTTAGTATTAAGTTCTACCTAACTTTAGCAGTTTATACGCTCACGAAAGCAAGTTTGCCAACTGTAGCAAGTACGTCATGGTCCTCCCGTTGGTAAGGAACGCTCATCACGCGAGTCTGAATCGCTCCTGACTGGTGTTGAAGTTGTTTATGTACTTGTTAACTTATGAGTAAATTTTTACGAGTCACGAAAAACGTATTGCTAAACAACATTTTAGTACGCCAAGGAAGTCTAACTTCTGACACGTGTACTTATTTCTCAACGGCTTAAGAGAGCATTGTTGCTGGTAGAAGTTGTTGTACAGTCAAAAATCTCTTGCTTTGTAGGTGCTTTAAACCTCCATAACCACACTCTAATTGACTGTCGTATTTTCACAAACGGAAAGCTTCAATACTGTTTATTATGCTGAATTGAAATTGAGTGAGGAAGCCAACGGTACCCACATATCATCTGGATGTGCTGATGTTTATGGGCATCAGGTGAGCAAGGTTTGTTGGCCCCCGTTTTGCTTTTCCTACTCACGGTGCCCTACTAAATTGAATCAGTCAGTGGCATAAGTAACAATATCGAATTACTGCGACTTGTATTGGTATACACATCTGTAATGGTTCACCCAGAATTAACGTTAGGTAAAGCCTTTTGTAGGATAATACAAATGAAATAAACCTAGGTGACGGAGTACTTAATCTAGTAATAGTCAAAGGGTAGAACGGAACTATATTACTATCACTCTGTCCGTCTGTTTGTCACTAGGCTTGAACCGTCATAGTTAGACAGTTGACATTTTCATATAGGCAGAGCAGGATCAACCCTGTCATCCTCTCCACTCATCACTTCCAGGGCCCGGTATTTTAAAACCTTTCTTTTTCTTCTTCAAAGTTGACCTTTTCCAAGTACATCATTTTCAATAATTACTTTATATATCGTCAATAGTGTTCTTACGCGAGGGCCCTAAATGGGGGCTTCCTAAATCCAAAGGCCCTATTCTGTGTTATGCTTAATGTATAGGTATACATCGGCAGTTTTTTTTAATTCCAAATGCCATTTATTACTTTTACAGTGTGTCAGCTTAACACAAATATAAAACGGTTCAAAACGTAAAAATCTTATTTTTAAATGGTATCCATTGGCTACAGTACAGTCCAAACATTGAGGCCAGTTATCAATTGGATCACGCACTGTTCTTCACTGCCAATGGTATGGTTTGATTTAGGGACTCCAAATTATCATGGGATTTAGAGCAAGCTGTATTCTCTAAAAATAACCATAAATCATAATCCAGCGGATTAAGATCGGGACTAGACGACGGTCAGTCTTCAACTCTGATGAAGTCCGAGACGTTCGCTTCCCACCAAGGCTGCGTTAACCGAGCTTTTTGAGCCGGCGTTGCTACACGGCGAATCATGCTGAAAGGACCATACCTCGTTATTAAACATGGTTAAGGGACTCGACGACCTTCTCAAGAATGATATCTTGATACACTTGTGCCGATATCTTGACACCTTTTTTTCTTTGAATTCTTTCCCTTACTGCTTTGTCCACCTTTTTCATACGAACACTACGTGGACGGGCAGATCTTTCTCTTTCGCAAACACAGGAAGCCTTGTAGTACCTATTAATAGCCCTATATACAAAATTTATAATAATACCAAGTGTATATAATTTTTTTTCAATAATACTTAGCTCTATAACACAAACAGTGTGTAATGCGATCACATAGATTCTGTTCTCTTTATCACCCTACTCCATTTTAATATCGCAAAATATTGTACGAAATGTTGGCGCCAAATTGAGAAAACACAATGAACAAATATAAAAATGACAGATTCCAAATTCAAATAAAATATTTTTTATTTTTAATTGTAACATTATTTATGACCAGCTTAGTCTGGTCATAAATACTGTTCACTAATACGTAAGTACTTAATAAATTGTAATTCTCCCGCTGGGCACGGTCGCACTTGTGCGACACACACTTTGCCGGTTTTATATTATCTTTAATTTTCGGTTACAGCTACGGGCGGACTGTATAATATCGGCTCTGCGTAGTTGCTCAATTTTATTTAGCAATAATATTTTATTGAATCGTTATGTTATTTATTTGTATATTATTAAATTAATGTTAATTTGTTTCATAAACAATAAACTATTTTAAATTATGTGTAGGTATTATATTATTTTATTGAAACGTTGTGTTGCCAACAATATTTACAAATAAAACTGTAGGGTAGAATAGTTGGAATTTTATTATCCGCCTGTGTTATATATATTAGCGTCGCCCCGCGGTTTCGCCCCCGTAACTCGTCATGGTATAATGGTATATAGCCTTCTTCGATGGACTATTTAACCCTCTAGTAGTTCCTGAGATTAGCGCGTTCAAACAAACAAACTCGTCTACTCTTTTTATTAGTATTGATCAGGACTAACAGGCAGCTGGAGCTCTCTGACTGACTGCTGCGATCGGACGCCAGTGTAGTTATTATATCCAAGTGGGCGACACATCCTCGTTACCTCCAATAAGCTACCGGAAACTTACAAACTGCACGAAACACTACAGCATACATGTCACTAAGGCGGCGAAGAGCGAGAGGTCCCTCCCCGGTTGTGCCGGCCCAATCCAGATGCTATGCAGCATGGCACTACCTTCTACTATAACGTTGAAAATGTATGAATTTTAGCAGAACCTATTCCCTCTACGCAGTTTCATATAACTGAGTTTCACAAAATTTACCAAAGCAATAAATGGAATAAAGGTATTATGGTTGGCAGTAGCACGAACACGGTTAGTGTGACACGAACACGGTGACACTGTGACGTGTCACATCCGACCCCGTGTCAACGTCACGCGGCGAACGTAAACCTTTGTGTAGTAAGCAAACAGCATATTGCATGAATTCTGATATAAGAATTGATGAATAATAATTAGTTATTTGGATCGTTCTAACGTTACTTTTTTGTACTGTTAGCACCAGGGACTCAAAAACACTTTAACAAGTGTAACACTTTCATGTGTCACATGCAATCTGTCACGAAATTATTCAAGTTACACTTATAACGTTTCTGTTTGTGCTCTTTTGAACAATCTTGACACATGTCTCTGACGGATCGTTAAATTCTCTGTTGCAGTTTGGCGTGCGTGCATGCGTGCGTGCGTGC
>JAFELO010000472.1:298510-325059 GCA_017140195.1 Eumaeus atala
GTGCGTGCGTGCGTGCGTGCGTGTGTGTGTGTGTGTGTGTGTGTGTGTGTGTGCCGTTATTCATAATCATTTATAGCTCGTTATTATGCAATAAAAATCAGATGCTTTGCCATGTGAAATAGTCTGGAGATTTCCAGCCTCTTTCACATGGTTAACTGAAAAACAATCTATGTCTTAATACTACCAGCTCGGATACGTCCTGAACTGTGAAGAATATGAATTATTGAAACAAAACATCTGTGCGCACGCTTGACTTGGGGAGCTGGTGGACGCACAACGAGAACGTTACGGAAACGTAGCAGTCAGACGTTGAGGGAGAAATGGGAACCTCACCCTATTGCACTGTCCCAAATTTGGTGGGGTTGTCCTGTGGTGCGGGACAACCCTATTTGCGGAGGTAGCGTCGGCCCTTAGGGGGCTGATTGGCCGTCCAGCTGCCCTGATAATTTGTTGTTCAGGTGTATCTCACCAAAGGCGGCAGTGATGGCACTCGCGATGGTTTTGACTATGATGTGCCGCGGGACCCGTATACCACTGGATCCCACCCAGGGCCAGTGAAGGCGCGTAAATGCGTTGCCCCGCTAAAGTGGTCAGTGCAGATACATAGGTTACTACAAGAAACGTCTAGCGACGGTCTAAGTGAGATTGTGGTTTATAGGGGGACAGACCTCCTTTCCCGCAGGTGGGAATCCCGGGAATTATTTAAGATAAGGTAAAGTAACTATTACTATAAAGAGCGAGGAGGGTAGGGGTCACACTCCACAGCTAAATTTGCCTTACATTACCGTATGGACTGGATACCGCAAGGCTGCATAAATACCATCTCTTGCCGAAGCAGTGCACGCGTGTTTCATTGCGTGCACTGCTTCGGCAAGAGATTAAAAAATGTCTAAATTATGCAAAGGAACACACAAAGCAATTTTACAGTGTTTGTCGTCACCACATCAAATAAATTAGCTGGCATGTTTAGTACAGGGCTGTGATAGGGCTGCCATCAATGAGTGAAAATGAATCGACTTTAAAAAACGTATTATCGACTCGAAATTGCGAAATAATTTAAGATTTTAAGAACGGTGCCAATACTTATAGGAGACGCCTAACATTTCCGCAGGCAACGACCTCATAAATATAAAATTATTTCTCAATTTTGAGTATGTGATATGTACGTTTTTGAAGTGGTTTTTTTTACCCTTATTCATTTCTCATGTGACCAATTTGTATACCATAGAGTATATAATATATTATATATTCGTATACCATTGAAAAAAAGAATTATTTAAATGAGTAACTTAAAGTGGTTTAACAAAAAATACAGGTACGCGTCGAATTGTGGACACTTTTTTTGCGTCTGTTAAAAATTTTCAACTATTCAATTTAATGAATTAAAATTACATTAAAAAACCGGACTGCAATGTATTCTAATGTTGAGTACATCAGAAAACATTGCAGTGTCGCTCGTGTTATCAAGACAAAGTAATCTCACATGGCAAAATCCGTCAAGACGTCCTCCAGGCTGTAAAAGAGAAATGGAAATAGGCATACTTGTGAAATAAATACATATTCGAAGTATATTACTATCCTGAAACAGTCGGATAAAAACAGGGTGCCGTTTATACATAAAGAATAGCTGTAGAATATTTAAAGATGTGGCGAATGTTATATAGCCTTACAATCTTTTCAAAATCTAACACGCTGTAGATAATTCCAGGGCATTCCAGGACACTACAAAATCCTCTCTTTAATAATAACGAAAATATCTGTGGACTTTTCACACCACGTTAGCCTAGGCCTGTGCTAAGTACCGTAAGGACTTGTGTTACGGGCACTAGACAACGGAAATATATTCAGTTTTCTGTTATACATTTAAGAAATCTTAATATTTAATATTTTTATTATTTAAATATATATTATATAAAAATCCATGACCTAACCGTTAACAACTTAGCCAGCCGGTCGCCGTAAACTCTGTAAACAGAAAGTATATTCGGACAATCTGTTGAGGCACTTGCGTAACCAAAAGCCTACAACAACAAATGTCAGGGCATGACCTGGAAAAACAGGACGGTTGGCAGCCCTACTGTAAACCTTTCATTGTAATACAGTGTTATTTTGAGGGTTGATAGAAGCCGTCCCACTGCTAAGATGTCATAACTTTAAAGAAATGTCATCCTTTTCGCTTCTATTCTACTCGAAATAACGTGTAATAGGTCTCTATATACATAGCGATCTACCTCGGGGGCTATATGGGCTATCGAATACCGAAAGACTTGTGCAAACCGGACCAGTATTTCCTAAGGTAAGCGCTTTCGAGCATAGAAACTAAACTTTTAAACATTAGTACCGATAATTATTTTTTGTACACGGAGAATGACGCTTAAATGGCAAGCATGTCGTACATAGTGTGTTCGAGTCCCGGGCAGGGACCGGAAAACCCCTTTTTTTTAATAAGCCTATCTTTAGGGACATCCTATAGAAATCTTACCCAAATGAAAATGTTGATTATCAATGAGTTCATTGATAGTGTCAGTTTTTCGACGTGGAAGCCATTTTGAATAAGGTTACCCACTTCTAAAGCGTTTTTACCCAATTACAAGCAATATTTAAGCGCTTCCCATGATATGGTTACCTCAAGTTCAAATCTCTTTTCCGCGCACGATTTCTTTCTACTTCTGTGAAAAACCTAACAAATGCGTAAGCTACAATAGGGTTTTCGAATTCGGTTAGTGATTACCCGAATCAACCCTACCGATTTGGTTAGTATTTAGCTACCCTGAGTCGATGATTTAATTATCGGATTGATATATAAAGATATCAAAAAATGTTATTTATATTTGAAAAATATTTTGCAGCAACGCGTGAAATGATCATGTTTAAAATAGCGGGACAGCCCTGTTCCCCGTTAACCTACTTTGTAACATTCATGATGCGATTACATAGAATATGCTGGGAGTCGTAAATATAGGTATTAAGAGACCATAATAGTAATTACTATTTAATTAATTTCTTATGTTTAATGTGGAGGAGGCAAGGCGTTCTCCGTTCACTCTGCTTTCCGATTAGGGAGCTGGAGTGAAGATGTGTTGTTGTTGTTAATAGGAAAGGTACAATATCTTTACATCAGTAAGAGGTTTCAGTGGAAGTATTGGTACCTCTTTCACATACCGCCTTAAAGTGACAACTTCGGTGTCGGGTTTCGTATGGTCTGTGAGGTGGTGGCATATTTAAGGGGAGGAGGAAAGGAGAGCCACGCAATTGCACGACAATGTGGATGTTTATGTGTGTCGGTGATCGTGAATAGGCACCGGTTGCTCGTTTGTATAATCGTCCACAGTATAAACTATAATAAACCTAAAGGAATACTGTAGTCCTAGCCGGATTTGGGCCACGGCGGCGATCTCAACAGGGAATAGCAAATTGCGCAAGACGTGTGTAGAGCACAAGTGCGTGCGCAGGCACAAGTGCACTCCCTGTTTTCTCATTCTCCTATTCCGGACCGGACCGGAGAGCAATCAGACGCAGGACCGACAGCTTAACGCGTCTCCCAGGCACAGGGTTGTAACACAGCCACCTTCCCATCTCCGGGCTGTTATTAGAAATTGGAAAATCTCGATGACACTTTTGTCCGACCCGGGACGTTGAACTTGCTTACCGTTAGACCAAGAGGCATTCCATCATATTGTAAAAATGATTATGATAATCATAAATGTAGGTCGTAGAAGCAGTACGGAATATGTTTTACATGTAGAACTGCTGAGTGGTGGAAATGACGCCGCTATTGTGCCGCCGGCACATGTTCCAGGAGGGGTGGGAATGGGTGGAGGTGGCATTTCAAAGGAGCTTTGAAGATAGGAAGCCGAGGTACGGCAGGCAAATTGTAGTGTATTTTGTTGTTTGGAATGTACACTTTAGAGCCTGTGATATAAATCTATATTAGGATCGTGATGTATGACATTCTGTTCTCTCTGCCTACCACATTAGGGAGCTGGCCTGAAGTAGTGTGTGTGTGTGTGTATATATCTCTTGCGCGTTCACTTAAAAGATAAGGAGTGAACTCTAGTCGCGTGTCGGAGCAGACATACACATTTCTTATCCGACTGCGCCCTGCTGTGACTGCGACCCTCCCAGGGTTGTGATTTTCGTGCGTATGATTTTTCGATCACAGGTCCTGCTGGATTCGGTTTATTTATACAACCACTAAGAGCACCGCGAGTCCACAGACACGAGGTCCCGTTCAACAGCCTATCTACTTGGGGATATTCCATCATCGCGTTATTCCGTGCGCAAAAGAACCTCATCTTGCTCTTTAGTTCTCTCTTCTTATAAGAAGGACCTTCTCAGTTCCATTAGCTTCGCCTAACGTGTATTATTTCACTTTGTGATTGGATATACCAAAATAAATAGGTTTTTATAATATAACGGGCATCGGAGCGTTTTCACTACTATCGAAGCTCATAGACGTAGGAGAAGCTTCATCCCCTCGAAAGGACCACAGGGAATTTAAAAAGCGCAGGTATCTGTCACTTTGCGGCGGTGCGAGAGGTAACGCCTCTGTGGTGCCGGGCCAATTCACCTGCAGTGCAGTCCATCTAAATACTCAGTGGTGATGTGTGCCAGAAGCCGTACTTGCAATCCTATAATGTTGTAAGATTAGCCCGCGTGGGCTGTTGTAACCTGATTTAGAATATTTCGTAATATAGTAAGTACTCCTATCGCATTCCAGGGACGGTCGATACAAAATGTTCATCAAGCCAAGAACATTGATTGTAAACATTCTCATGTCGGGATACATCTCGCCCATCTGCGAAAGAGTTACTCGGAATCCCTTTCGACTGCAAACCAAGTGTCAATCCGATGAGGGTGTATTGGGATTCTCTTTTTTCGCTTCCACAGCATAAGTTCAAGGCCGAATTTTTTTTGTTATAGATGTCGTCGCTTCATAGGCTTAAAGGTTATAGCTTATCCATAACGTTTCGTAAGTAGCCGGTGGCCCACTAGGGGTATTTAATAAGCTGATTGAACAGTGGCGTAACAAGGAGTCCATTGCAAATTGATTGGATCACTATGCCAAATATAGTGGACTATGGCAAATGTATGTTGTGTTGTTGGTACTGTTCTCTGACTTGAGGTCCTCGGAGCCATTGTTAGGCCACCGAGATTGGGAGTGCTACGAAATTTGCTTTAACAGAATATTGCCTCAAACAAATAAATCAATAGGCTTTGCTCACAAACGTGTGTCTCAAAAATTGCGCAAGAGCATGACCAAAATGGTGATTGTGTATTTTATTGCTCGGATATTTTACAGTTTACCTTTCGACATTACATCAAGTTGCGGTTAACCGTTTACGATACACAGCTGTAACTAATTCTAAGCTAGAGGTAGTAGATAGTAATGACAGGTAACACTTGACTGTCGATGGCCTTCTCCAAGCGCTTTGTGCATAGACATGAACCTAATGGATTGCTGAGCCCATGTACCTTCTTTTTCGCTGCTCGGTGCTGTCGGAAGTGTCCAGTGCAGCTTCAGTAGTTACTGTTAGAAAAGTTGGGCACACGGCCCTCTTTCTTAAAATAGCTAGCCGTAATAAAATACAGCGATTTAGACAATCCGACTGCGACATATATACTTAGTCTGGCTACAAATACTGGATCAATTAGAATTAAAAAAATGATACATCTGAATTTGGAATGTCTTTTATACGATTGTTTATTGTGTTTCCTCATTTTTTCGCCAATACAGTGTACGATTTTTGCGATATTAAAATTGAGTGGGGTGGTAGAGGGACAGACTGAAACAGAATCGCTGTGATTCATCATCATCAGCAGACGACGTCCACTGCTGGACATAGGCCTACCCCATAGAGCGCCATAGGTCACGGTCATGAGCCGCTTGTATCCAGCGGGCCGCTACGCTGTGATTGCATTACACAAATTAGGTATGGAGCCAAATATCATTTTTTAAACTCTCCATACACTTGGTATTAGTCAAATGTGTGTGTATCGGGCTACTAATGGGTACAATGAGAGTTCCACTGTTAGTGACAGACAAAGATCTGATAGTCCAGATAGTGCGTACGTAAAAGGTGGTTAGCGGTAAGGGAAGGAATGCGAAGAAGTCCTGTCCAAAGCAAAAGATTTTATCCCGGGAAAATTTTTTGGTTTGAAGCGAACGTCTCGGACTTCATCAGAGCTAAAGACTAGCCGTCGTCTAGTCCCGATCTTAATCCGCTGGATTGTGGTTTATGGTCAGTTTTAGAGATTACACCTTGCTCTGAAGGCCATTATAATTTGGGGTCCCTAAAATAATTCATACGACAGCGAAGAATTCCCCCGTGGAAAGACTGCGTGCTTCTATTGATAACTGCTCTCAACGTTTAAAGGACTGTGAATAAGCTTTCTATATTTCAATAGTTATGTATTTATGTATTAAGCTACACACTGTAAAAGTAATAAATGTTATTTGCAATTCAATTTTTTTTTCTTTGTTACAATATTAATGGCAAATCCAGGTATAACATATAGTATAATACGTATATACTTTAAATCAGTGACTTTGTGTCCGTCTTATCCGCAGTGAGGCTTAATTAGCCCACGCTCTGTGACTCATAGTCCCATGAAACAATAACAAACTAAAGAATGACATGCAGTAGAATTTAAGGGATTTCCACTAAAACGCCAACAACAAGAAAAAGAACTAGTGACTTCCCCTGATTAGTCCGTCTTAGTGCGAATTCGGCAAGGAAAACTCCGAAAAGTCCGCTTTCCCCACCAGTATCCATCGGTAGTTCCAACAATGATTGACGTCCAAGAAGTGTACAATTATTTATATGACTCATTACACTGTTAAATTGTAATATTTTTCCTGTTTGATGTATCGAATAACAATGTTGTGTGTTGTTGCCAACGCGTGGTACACACTTAAGACGTCATCGATAACGCCCATGAACATTCGCACGTTATGCGCACCTTTCTTAAAGTGTGGGCAGGGAAAACTTACAATCTGCGCATTCTTTTTTTGTTGAGGCGGGGAAACGCATTTACGCGCCTTCACTAGTCTTGGGGGGGGGGGGGGTTTAGTAGTGTGTGGGGCTGGCGGCACATTATAGTGCAACCATTATGGTGTACACGCCGTAAAAACCGCCGCGAGCTCCATCAGTGCCGTCTTTCGTGACGTGCCCCGGAACAACATACCATCAGGGCACCGATATGATCGACGGATAGTCAGCCCCCTAAGGCACCGACGCTACCTTCACAGATAGGTCCCGCACCACAGGAAAACCCAAACGACTTTGGGACAGTGCAATGTGGTGAGGTTCCCATCGCCGTGCGCAAAATAGCTGCCTCCTTTTGCTCCTTTGTACCCCCTTCTTATAAGAGTATCCCTCAAAGGGAAGCCTCCTCCTGCTCTTAAGACTCCTCTTCTTATAAGAGGGGTACAAAGATCAGCCCCCACCTCAGTTAAATTCGCTTCACCCAAGGTGTCTTAATTTCCTCCCAGGCTACTGAGCCCCACTGCCACGTCAAGGCTTGAACCATGCTGGGGTAGCAATCTGAACATTCTGACAACTATCGACATATGCATTCAGGGACTTTCCTGTAATCCAAATAGTGTTTACAACACTGCTTCTATATTGGAACAAAAATGAACTGCAAGACTTTGAATATGTTTTGCAAAATACATGTCCACAAGTGTAAATGACTGCTAAAGCCAACATGCTTTTAATTGGCATAAATATAAGCTTAATTGTACATCTGTAGCTGTCGCTGCCGTTTCGTTCCCTCTAGGCAAAGAAACGGCAACGGCGAAGTAAACGATCCGACTGCGATATACGTTATAAGTGTTTTATGAACAATTTTATATCAGATTTAATGTACAGCACTTACGAAACTCTTACATATATAAACCTGTTTTTAAGTCCCATACTGCATTACCGTTACGCAGAATAGTTGCCCTTCGTTCCTCCTCCTTCTTACCACAAAGGTGTGGTGTGGCAGGGGACCGGTCATATTGGCCTTAGTCTTACCTTAGTCAAAATCAATATACATATATGTTAACTATTTATCGATGTAGAACTTTTGGCGTGCTTGACTTGGAGAGTAAGCTGGTGAATGCGTGACGAGAGCGTTACGGAAAGAAAGCCAAAGGAAGTTGGCATGGTGATATCTGAGAAGCTAGAAAGATAGTTTCGTATATTCCTGTAGGGGTGAAAGGAAGATGCGAGCATACATTTTCTTTCCCTCTTTCTCGGTCTCTACTTTGGTACACTCATATTTATTGTTATTATAATACTGCACTCTCATTATGACATCGATGAACCTAATATTTTTCATAAAATCGATTTGACGAGTCATACGTAGCGTATCGATATTGATGCATCGAAATAAGTCGATTTTAAAACCGCTTTTATGAAACGCTTTTGCTCGCCTAAAGCTCCTTAGCAAGGCTTAATAATACTCTATCATTTTGTAAGAGGTAGCGTTTTCCTTCGAGACGGTTATGTCCCAGTAGGAGGCCGCTGGGCGGGCTAGAGAGGGGCATACCCGCCCGTCCAGCAGACGACGAATATACGCAACCTGACCGCACTACACAACCCCGATGTCGGAGGGGGCAAATACGGGTTGTCGGAATAGACCCCCCCCCTCTTTTTTTTCAAAGTGTCCGGTTTGTTCTCAGGGACTGGCCAATTGTTGAGACATTACGGGTACCTCAGAATAGGCGGCTGATGGCGCCCCCAGGATCTAGCGGGTATTCGGTTCATCCGTGAGTCCCACACGTGACGGCTGCAACCCAGGTCCATTTCTTAGCGAATCTAAAAAGAACGGGAAACAAAAAAATACATTTTTTATTTCGGCTCGGTGAACATTACACATTACACCTAGAATGACAATAAATTTTATTTATGACAACAACATCTGTCGGGACAGCTAGTTGCCAATAATTTCTGCAGCTACTATATAAGGGTTTACTTTGACATTTTTTTTTCCACATCGAAACTACATTATCGAAGTTTTAATACCGATCTCTAACGTTTTAGAATATGTTATGTTTATATGCCCATGTTTATCAGAGGTAATATAGGATTCTAATGACAAAATACTTTTTTTAAAACGGTTCGGAGTTTCGGAGCATATTCATAAAATATAAAATTTCAAACGAACAATAAATGTTTCATCTTTGTAATGTGACTATATATACTTTCCCGGTTAAACCGGCACTGCGAAGGAGCGGCACTCTTATAAACATCAACCTTAGTGATAGATTAGTACGGTTTCATAATTACCGTAAAACGGCTGGTGTCCATACGCGTGTGGTCGATACGTAGTTCTATTAATACCTGTGCTTGATGCTGTGCGGTTATTTATGGATTGGATTTACCTTCATGGTAATCTCTGAGCTTAGATTTGCAGCGGCTTGGTGAAGCGTGCATGGTGGAATGAGTGAATTAGAATCAAAGAAGGCGTCTACAATCTAATGTTATCATTTTAGAGTTATTTCTTTGGTTGGACAAGATTTTCAGGACTGGCTGTACCGATTTGAAAAAAGAATTCACGGATAGGTAGCCCATTTATCAAGGAAGGTTGAAGGGTATATACCATCACGATACAACCAATAGAAGTGGAGTTATGCAGCTAAAACTACGAGGCGCTGGTGTATGATAAAACTCTTTGTAATGTTATCTGCTCTATATTTATTTTCACATTTGCGAATACTACACACGAAAAGGATTTGCATTTGCGTGCACAAAGACTTTGAATTCGCCAGAGCGGGGATTTTTTGGGTAAAAGATATTGCTAGTAGAAAAATGACCAAAGAATTTTAATCACGGAGTAGAAAAATTACTAAACAATAGGTCTTACGTCACTTTTTGTTAATTTTTTTAAACATAATTTACAATTTTTCTCAACTTCAACACAATCTCGAATGTGTGAATCAAGAAAGTGTTGGAATAAGTTTTGTTATCTACATGTACTTATTATGAAAACAAAGTCCCCAAAAGCGAGAAAAAAATAGATGACAGGCTGTCTGAATGTCATCGATTTTCTACAAAACTACAGAACGGATTTTCGTGTGTTTCGCCTTCGAATAGTGCAATTCCTGAGGAATTTGGTGTATAATTTGTTAAGGTACCCAGTTAACAACGGATGAAGCCGGGGCGGGTCGCTAGTGTGGAGTAAGCTTGACTCTTCCCGACATCAATTCCTTATGTCAATTGAGACAGTTTTATGGATGCAATGACGATTTTATTGCGCTTCTCGCCCCTACTTTGAGTATCTTCGGCTGCATTTGCATCTGATTTGTGCTGTAGCATTTGTCCTAAAGAGAAGCTTATGCGGAATAAGTTAAGGTTGAATTTGACTTGGTAAGAGTATCACTCATGCGGTCAGCGTTGACCCTTAGCGGGGAACATGAGAAGATTGTAATTTGTAAGCAATGAGTGCGAGGATCCCTTAATGGCCCTTATGCCGCTCTCACAAGACTGGAGGCGGCACGTTCGCCTTCGTCAGCCGTGTTAGTAAACGGTCTATTGACTCTTTTGTAACTATTTATTTTATTGAACTCGTATTATACTATCTATTGAACTTAACTCGTTTCGCAGTAAATATAGGATAATTTCACACGTTTCTTTTAAAATAACTGTATTTATACTTGAAAGAAAAGAATGGAATAATTCTATTAATCCCGGAAATCGTTATCATCACATACAGAACTTTTATTGGCATTGTTAATTGATCCATTAGAAATTTTCCATTGAATTTAAATTATAAAATAAAATATAAACTTATGCCCTTGCTGCATTATAGCCTAATTAGGCCTGCTCGATCGCGAGATACCTCGCACACGATACCGTCATGTGCGTATTGCCTTGTGTGTGTTTCTGTTGACCCACGAAGAGGCAACGCGGAAGCAGTGAAACTAATTTGCATAATCCGCATAGGTTTATGGGCGTCGATAGTCATCAAAAATACTATTAAAAAAGATTTAAAAGTACCTAATACGGATCCAACCGCAGGGCGCGGCTGATTTATAAATAGAAATCGATTAGGCCGTGTTATCGCGAAGTATGTGGGCGGGTAGCAGGTAATCACTAGGGCGGCAGCGATTGGAGTTTCGCAGGGTAGTGGCATGTGCGGCGTACGCGAGCGTATTTGTTGCTTGATTTTTTTTTCTGAGTTTATTCTTATAATATTTGTGGGTAAAGGAGCAATCGCGAGTCATTTGGTGGCTTCCCGCGCCCATCAGCCCAGCTAACGGCGTTGCCTTATTTTACCCGATAGCCATTAATGTGTCATGAGGGAATGGCATTCTATTCCGAACTCCTTAAGGTGTGATAAATCATGTTGCGATTCGTTGTTTCAAATCTGTACGATAAATCTCTTAAGTATTATCTCGTAAGTATCCTAATATTCTACTAATATTATAATTACGAAAGTTTGTATGTATTATTGTTTTCTATTGCAGGAGCTACTGAGCGGATTCAAAATAACTACTAGGTGTTGAATGAACTATAACAGAGATATAGATTCCATAACTTTATGTGGAACTAGCAGTCCTTCCCGGCTTATGGCTAGGGGACTAATCCCAGTACGATCCGCGGTTTGCGCTAACTCAAATAATACCGCCCGTCCCGGTTAGGTGATCCGAGACTATCGCACGCGAGTCCCCCGTCAGAAGGTGACGGAGGGATGGCCCCCGGACTTGATCATCCTTATGTACTAAAGTTTCACATCAGTGCCGAGGCCACTCTAGCCACCGCGCGCGAGCTGCACCCGACGTCAGAGTCGAGGAGGAGGGAGCTCTCGGTCCCTTAGGCCATGATAATAATTGTTAAATTTGCTGTTACAAACACTCTCATATCCGGGTGCATCTCTCCCATCTGCGGGAGAGAAGGGGTAAGGATTTACTTTCATATTTTTTTCGCTCTTTTATCTGTTACATTATCGAAGTATTAAGTCCAGTAGTTTCGGAGGCTATTCCATGCAAATAAACAAACAATCCAATGTTTCCTCTTTATAACATTGGTATAGATAACATGTAAGGAAAAGAAATGGTTTGCAGGAGCATATATGAACGTTGTAATTAGAGTAAAATCTTATAACTTGTAATCGAAATAAAATGGTCGTCACAGGTAGCGCTATGTTGCATTGTGACCGAATTGGGCCGGCACAACCGGGGAGGGAACTCTTGCGCACATGATACCGCTGTCGTGAATCATGAAGCAAGAGGAAGGGCAACTCACAATAATAACAGTAAAACGCTTCAACTTCCCGTTTGCCCCCAAAATTATTTAAAGTAAATGAATAGCGTCAAAATCGCTCGCAGCCAACATGTCCCACGCCTGTCGCCTTCGCATATATTTTTTCTCGGGGTTGTAATTGCTTTATCAGAGACAAGTAATTTAATTTGTGTAATACGCCCACATGTCGTCAACTAGCCGATACACGCAATGACATTCACTGTTTATTCACATTGCATAGATATCCTTTTGTTACTGCTCTATGCTGACGGAAGTGTCCAGTACAGTTTCATCTGTCATTATGAGACGTCGGGCATGTGTCTAGGTGAGATCGTTGTCGATAAAGGAACAGACCACCCCCCTCTCGTAGATGGAAGGATGCATCCCGATAATTATTCATGATTAGCTAAAGTATTATTATCTCAGCCTGGAGGACTAGGGACACTCTCACCTCTTTAACGAGAGGGACAGCTTGTGCGCAGCAACTGAAGTTGGCCTTGCACTATCGTGGCTGGAAGAGCTATAAGACCCGCCTGTTGTGGTGTCGTTGGAGGGATCCTGTTGCCTGCAGATACGGGGCCCTCCAATTATAGTGACTGAAGGCACACGCAGTCGTTTACTTGGTATTGTACCCCCGAGTACCGAGTCCGGCATACGGTCTAGGGGCGTGGCCCCTAGTGCACTGTCTCATCATTCCCTTACTCATGGAACTGAATAGGACGGCGCAGCAGTCTACAAGAAAGCATCCACTGCCCTTTTGTCCCCTTACCGCGATTGGAGTTTACTCCTTAAGAATGGATATGATTCTGAAGTGAAAGAAACGTAAGCCGGGACGGACTGCGACACAGGCGCGTTAGAGGTAGCCGCTGAGGGCTACTGATCGTTAATTCTATATCTTAATTTATTTTTTCGATACCACGGTTTTAATATAGTTTTTAAGAAGTAAACTCCCGGGTCATGGTGGCTCATTTCGACTGCAATGCGTCAATCGTGCAAGAGGTCGTTCGGTAGAGGCAGACGTGTCTATTTTTACGCCCTGCTGAAAGATGCACGCGGTCAATAGTGGGTTAACTCTAGCGAAATGTTCATGCTTGCAGAGAAGGAATATGGATTTTGAAGTGCAACAACTTTGTGATTAGAACTATCAAAAAAATTTACGCTAAAGTGCTTGTTTTATGTCTTTTACGTTTTATGTCTTGTACGTAAGTACTGGCGATCCGTCCCGGCTTCGCCTGTGTACACACACATACACTGCAACCCTCCTAGGGAATCCCTCTGTCTAGGGATTGGTGAAAACCGCATGAAAATCCATTGAATAGATTTTGAGAGAGCAAATCGACCACATACAGAAACAGTTTTGGGGAATTTGTTTTATAATAATTAAGTTTAGATAAGTATAGATTTAGAGGTAAAGATAAATGTCGCTCTTGGGCTCCCCTATGGATGGGCTGGAAATAGGACTCTGCCTAAGTCCAGCCCCAACATGATTCAGTTCAGCCTTGTCGTGGCGGTGAGGCTCAGTAGCCCGGTGTGATGCTATTTGCCCCTCCCTTATAAGTAGGGGGGGGGACCCAAATAGCAGGAGGAGGAGGCGCTCTTTGTAGACGTCGTTCGGCTGATAATGATGATGATGAAAGTTTGCAACTTTTCTTTTTTTAGGTGATTTGTAATCTTGGGAAAAGTATTGATGCGATTATGAAAATTCTTTCACGAACTGAAAGATAACTGTTACGTTTCAGAGTATTCAGAATGACATAACGACTTATTGGGATTAAACAAATTGTATTTGATGCTCAACGACTCGGCTAGGCCAATCTACAATTCTATACTAATATTACAAACAGGAAACATTTTATTGTTTGTTTGGAGCTCGGAAACTTCTGTCCGAATATCTTTGATGCACGTGGGCTATATAAAGATTTCCATAAAGTTATCGATGAGTATTAAAACTACGACAATGTAAGCAAAGATATGAAAAATATATAAAAGTATATCCTTATATCATCTAATGATGATCAGCCCTTATCGGTCCACTGCTGGACACTGGCCTCTTTCAATGAACACGAAGATGTCCGATCTCTTGCTACTCTCATATCCATCCCGGGCCAGGTACTGCACGGACATGGACCTCCCACCTGGTGAACGGTCGACCAACACTACGTTTTCCTAAACGTGGCCTCCACTCTAGAACCTTAGTGGCCCATCTGCCATCTGCTCTTCTGTGTGCATGACCAGCCCATTGCCACTTTAGTGAGCTTAGTCTTCGCGTGGTATCGAAATCTTTTTTCTCTGCCCCCGGCCCCCAAATCCTTGTATAGCTACAGAAACTATTGACAACTCGCTGTCCCGACAGACGTTGTTCCGTCATACATTGAATTTGTTGTCATTGTCAACGTTACACTTCGTAACGTTTACGAGGTAAAAATAAAAATAAAATTCATAATTTTACTATTTTCGTTAATCAGTGATTTTTTGCCATATATTGTAAAAAAATCCGTGCGGATCCGGGACTGAATACTGGTATATTATAGAAAAAGCTTGGTCCGTTAAGGTTGCTGGACGAAGCCATTTAGTTGCTCTAATTGCTCGTTTAGCTATTAGAACCAATTAGTGATTACTTACACACATACGCAATTCTTATACAGGTGTTACCCTTCGCCACAATGGTATCATGTGTGGGAGAGGTACCTCGGTTTTCGTGCCTGCCTAATGCGGCTGTAATGCAGCATGGTACTACACCTTATGTATGGGATCGCTAGAAGAAGAACTCAACTTATAACCGTCCACTATTGTACCCAACCACCCCGATCCTGGGCAGCCCGCTGGGATCACGAGTCAGTAATTAATTGGAGATGCGGTCGGAGAGAAGCTTGGTGCACTAGTGACGTCTTTTGGAACCTTGTTCAGAATTCTTCTGAAAAGGGTTTGGACGAAAAACGTAGCAAAGATATACATACAGCTGATAATGGTGATTTGCTACAAACCCATTCAATTGACCTGATAACGCCGATCCGACACTAAGGCGAGAACCTAATGGGTAGCGACATCTTCAATTACCCGTGATTAATGCTCTGACGCGCGAAACGTCTTATTCAATTATAAGCTGACTCAGCATCCAGTGATGGCGTGATATCACGCGGACCAATTTATTGCATAAAGGTCCGAGTAGACTGATGAATAGTTCAAAGGGCAATTATCCACCGCCCGTGCTACTACCCACTCGGTAACGAAGCAAATCGCAAAAGATGCAATGGAATAACCATTTTTCTCCGGCTCAGTTCATTAATCATCTGGCTGTGATGATAACAGTTGAATTGGCTGTTACATACATACTCATATCGCGGGATGTATCTCCGAGGGACAGGGCATGGTCTCATATCGCCACATATCACATGTGGTTTCTTTTCGCTTCCGCAGCAAAAGTTCATTGCCGAAAAGAAGCGCAATTCCTCAACGAGGAATTCTTCACTTCCTGTAAATAGTTTCGAACGAGGGCAGTGAATGTGGAGCACATAAACTGCCCTCGTTCCGGCGCCGGACAGACAAGCCGAAGTAGTCGCTATCGCAAGCCTAGCTCTATCGGTAGAACCAGGTAACATGTCCTTCGGCTTCATTCCATGTATGCCCAAACGGCCTCAGCAGACAAAAACTTTGCTCTGTTGGGATAAAATCCCAGTGAAAGACTTGTCTTGACGTCCGTAACATCGCGCGAAAGTAATCATGGTTCAGCGGCGAGTGTTCATACTTCATCTACTGGCCAATGAGGCTTTTATTGTGGATTGTACTTCCCGTGACTTTAAGGGTTTTGAATGGGGAATTGCCGATTACCAACATTCCACGCATCCTGCGGTTTGTGGGTTCCCGATGGGGAGGGCAGAACAAAGCAAATGACAATCGGAGCCTTATTACGGACTACAAACGCCCATAAACAACCGCATAATTACTGTACCGATGCGTTGCCCTGCTTTCCTCCACGCCCAGTGGGGCACCGGCTACTCACAAACCGCACGAAACGCGACCCCGAAGGTGTCACATGACGCCGGTATCATGTAGGCCAGAAGTACCTCCCTGGTCGTGCCGGTGCAATTCCGCTGCCATGCAGCATGGCTCCACCTCTTACAAACTTAATGCATGACTAAGAGTAACTATGTTATATTCTTTCAGGCACTCGGCAACATGTACTTCGCTCACTCATCGCTGACTGATCTCAAGATTTGGGACTTCGAGTTGAAGTCCTACGTCGACGTGGTGGGCAAAGAAGTGAACAGCGGTAACATAGAGAAGGTCACCACCAAGGAGAAGGCCAAGTTTCCGCAGCAGTTCTTCCCAGAGGTAACGGTCTCCTCTATACTAATCATGGATTTACAGAAGTACAAGGTGCACGATGTCAACATGTCACATCACTAAGCACTAGTTCGGACACGACGCTAACAGCATTGATTGAAATCGGTTGGTCCGCCGCATACTTATCCGTGTGGTGTGAACGGCTAGTAAGGACGTCATAATAATGCGACTCTCGTGGATCAACCGTGGTCTCCGTCGTGTCTGAACTGAGCCTAAGGCATTTACTGTACCTAAACATATTTTTAGCAAAGTCAAATTTTGACTGTAGCTGCGAACTTTTGCGAACTTAGGAGTTTTGTGTGACACTTTTACACAAAACTCCGAAGTTCGCGAAAGTTCAAAAACAAGGAAACCACTATTTGTTACGGTTTCATATATTTTCCTACCCATATCAATGTTTGCGGTGTATTCTGTAATTTATTTTGAATAAACAACAGAGTATTTATCATGCACCCAATTTTAATTGTACGTGTGATTTTTTTATCAACTAGATGCACACCACCCTTAAATTTCAAATAGCGTATAAAGCGTTGAGATATTTCCTTATTGACGAATTAATAGTGATAGTTAAAAGGACGTTGAATTGCAACGAATATAATATACTTACTTTTGTATATACTTTACAAAATGTCTACATTCAAGTGTTCTAAACGGGAATTAATACTTAACCTACATCGATGGAGCAAAAAATTGAGCAGTTTTGAAAGAGAATTACAAAGTCACCGAAAACAACATGTGTTTAATCATCAGCTATATTAAAAGGCATATTATCCCCACTTTCAATATCCGATGAACGGAAGCTGCCCCGAATAAACAAGTTTTTTTACGAAGAACAGTAGTCGATTGGATTTCGAATATTTAGTAAATTTATCGAATGTGGAAACGTGGAAAATGTTACAGCAGACTTCACACCATCTACGTTTTCAAGAAAACGTGAAAGATCTTGCATAACATATCCAGCATATAATCCAGCAAAAAAAGGAAAAATACTATGCTACTTCATGAGTACGAATCTAAGCACATCTACATATACAATGTACATCTGCAGGGATTACGATCGATAGGAGAAGTAACAGTAGGAAATCTTGTGAAAATATTAAGGATGACAGACAGTGAAAGTAAAACCTTATTCTTGAATTTCCTAGAAAACTCAAGTCTGCAACTAACTTTATACAGATCAAGAAGCACTAAGTGTTCTGATCTATTTAGATTTTACGAAAGCACTATATTTATACTTGAGAAATTTAGCAAACGAAGGAAACTTTTTTGTATTTTCAACGTGTTACAAAGTACAAACAACTCTGCTGAAATTACGGGAGTAGACGTTAATATGATAAAAAAAATATTATTAATTTGATTAAACAATTTTATATAATTATGCAGACTCTTTCGTCAAATTTGGCAGGTACACTACGAAAACGGCCAGAATTTATTTTAGTAATTACGAATGGTATAATATGCCATCATCAGTAAATAATGATTTATGAAAGTAAAGATAAAATATTTTGCGGACGCACAAGGATCCCGTGATAAAGATTACAAACGATTTCGCCGAAATCGTGCTAGAAAGTGTTCCCGATCAGCTTCTAGTGAAAAAGTTTTGTGCCCTTCTTTATACTATATCACTAGCTTCTAGTGAAGACGTTTTGTGCCCTTCTTTATACTATATCACTGGCATTAGAAAACCAATTATCAGGAGGATGAGGATACCCCAAACCTTCTGCAAGTTATCGAATTAATAACAGATCCTGAAGCTACTCAAATTAAATAAAATAATGATAATAATAAAATAATAGTAATTTAATAAAAGCGCGCCCATAATACATATAGATACATCTTTTGATAAGCCTAACGATTATTCAATATACATTGTATTTTTTAAAATGTTTTCTATAATATTTTGCCTTATAAATTAATAATTTATTATTACCAATATTAATACAACCTTATTTTTTATTCACCTTTGTTTTAAGAAATTGATAAAAAAATTGCACAACTTATGTGTTATATAGTTTTAACACCTCATAAAGAAGTAAGATTATTTTTACATCATTTTGTAAATTGACTTCGGCTTTTAATACAGTATATTATAATTAATTATATTAAAATAGGTAGACCACATTTGAAACCTTATACCATCATCATTATCACCCCTTATCGGTCCACTGCTGGACATAGGCCTCTCTCAATAAACGCCAAAACCACCGAAATCATGCTACTCGCATCCATCCCGGACCAGCTACTGCACGGAAATCGTCTTCCCACCGGGAGACCACTTCGTCTTCCTAAACGCGACCGCCACTACAGAACCTTACTTACCTTATACACTACTTTATATTTGTGCAAAATTTCATAGCTCAATCGTCAGAAATAAAAAAAATATGGATGTTTAGGCCGAAACACACCTAGATTTTCAACAGTGCGACGGCTTAATGTGCTCTCCAAAGCACGGGGGTGTAACGCCGCCAACTTCATAACTCTGGGCTGTCTGTCTGGAATTTTGAAAAATAATACTGTGATTCGACCCGGTCATCGAAACCAGGTCTTCACGACTGTGGTTGAACAAGCTTACCACTTGATGATGTAAAGTCGAAGAGTTTCTTCGTTATGCGTTTTGAAAAATAGTTTTTGTTTTCGAAAGTTTGGTTCTCGAGAAGGCGCGAAAGGCTGCGCGCGAAAGATTTTAGACCTAAAAAAATAAGGTTTAATTTTGAAAAGGGAACAATTGCAATTTTTTTAACTTTTTCTCTTTTATCTTTTTTATTTTAATTTTGTTTATTTGCTTCAAGATTAGGCGGCAAATTGAAAAAGTGTGAAATTTTTGAAACGTGATCTTTTTCACACTATTTATTATTATGCCTATAAATTATCATGAATAGCATAATTATGCTATTCCTATAAGGCGGCTATACTTGGTCCTTACCTATACCTATGTCACGAAACAAAAGAATGGAAATTTTCACACATGATTCATGGGACAGGAAACCAGTTAAAGGTTGAGCCATTATTTTTTTATTTCTTTTTATTGGATGGATGTGCAAAAAAACGTAACAAGGCCATGGCTAAATTAATCAATTTGGTCAGTCAAATTAGAGGTCAGTAAATTGATTCAATATAAGTCCAATTATGTATTGTTGGGGATTATTAAAAAATTGGTCCGAATTCCTTCTGGCATGTTCTATGAAGCTTTGAGACCCAAATAATCGGTTATGCAGAGTAGAATTCAACCCAAAGGATCCTATAAGTTTCGGTATGATCCTTTTTTCGTTTTCTAGGAGGAGGTAGTGCCATGCATGGTGCATGACACTACATCCTCCTATGCAACGGAAGATCCGGTTTATTTTTTCGGGATGAAGTAATTCTTATGTTATTAAATTGCAACGCCAAATTTTATCGTTCTTGTTTTTATGTGATAGGCGTCAAACGAGCAGGTGCGAAGTGACTACCGCCGCAGTGACTATCATAGACATTTGTAAGGCTAGCTGTTTTCCAGACGCGTTGCCGGCATTTAAGGAATAGGTATGCTCTTTTCTTCATGACCCCTAAGTCGTATCGGATCGGAAATACCGAGGGAGGCAGCTGGTTCCACTGTGCATTTGCAAGCGGTAAAAAGTGGCAATTAAACCCCACTATTGTGGATTTACAGACATTAAGGTGATGGGCGTAGAACTCAAGAGTTCTGTCGCTATGTCCCTTGATGCAATTCTGCTGCTGGTGTTAATTTATTTTGTAGTGACATTTTTTTGAGAGGTCAACACAAATGCCATTAGTGCCGCTTTTGATAAGGTGCCCCGGAGTTGTTCATCATTAGGACACCTCGAGGGTACACAGTCCTCTAAGGGAACGTCTCGTTGTCCTCCACAGTTCCCCACCAATGTCAAAATGGGAAAATTGAATTCGATACATCACCGATTATACGTTTAACTACATGATCGTGCGTGTGCTGCAGTGCAAATGGTCTCGGAAGGGGTTCCTGCGCACGCGCTGGTCCATCCGTGGCACCGCCGTGGAGTTCGTGAACATCCATCTGTTCCACGACGCCTCGAACCTGCTCGCCATGGAGCCCTTCCCCTCGGTAAGCATTTTAGTTTCATAAGTCACGTTAGGACTTGAACTTGTACCGCGGCAGCGAAGAGGCCCAATGGAGCTTCATCGGATTGTTATGGGACCATGGGCACAAAACTCTCCTCTCAGAACGTTTTGGTATTGTTGTAATACAATTGTAATTGTAATGTAACTTGTGTATTATTTCGAGTACCGAGTGAGTTTGTTTCGCCGGTTCTACGCAGTAGTAGTGAAATAACGACGTTCAAAAAGAGATTTGCAAAATCCTATTTTAAATAAATTATTTTGTTGCCTATGAGTGTTTTTCAGACTATACTAGGTTTGACTCCTCACTTACTCTACTCACAAACCGCAGCTGTGGGAGAGATGCATCCCGTTATGAGAGTTATAATAGCTAATTCAAATATTATTATCATCTCTAATCTATCTCTTAACTTACTATTAGCATTACGCGAGTAAGCGGTACTTGCACGGTCGTGCCGGCCCGTTTTGGCTGCAATGCAGAAGTGCCACTATTGTTTTGCGTTCCAGGTGTACTGCCGCAGTCGAAGGCGCGCCCTGCGGCACACGCTTCGGCACCTGCACTCGGACGTGAATGCGGCGCCCTACTTCATGTTCGGGGATTTCAACTTCAGGACCGACACCGGTGGCGTGGTTAAGGTACCGGCGGGCACAGATTGGATAACTACGCAATGTGTATACTATATTGCACAAATATTTGCGCTAACACCAGGCCTATTCCGATTCCCTCTGTAGTATCTTACTCTCATATTCCGTTGCGATGGCAGTCCGCCTCGACTGGAGAGGGGTAAGGCGCAGGATCCGTGGACCATGGACAGGATCACGTGATCGGGGTCAAGAGGGTGTAGCGCCGCCATCTTTACTCCAGGTTTTTATGAAAAATTTAAAATTCCAATTACATTTATTTGGTCTGACCCAGATCCAAACCCGATATCTTACGCCTATGGTTGAACATGTCAAATGGCAATAAGAGTGTCATGGAACATTCCAGAAAGTGACAGAAGAGCTAACGGCGTGCCGACTGCAAAACGGCACCAACGTCGACTCGTCCAAACTGCAGTACCGGTCCAAGGACGACCGCGTGGTCCTGACCGTCGCCAAGAAGGAGTTCTCGCACGTGGACCACCAGAAGATATTCAGAGAGCCCTGGGTGAGTTGCTTTCAACACCGGGCGCAAAATATGTGGTGTTATTAGTTTCATGTCGATTTCTCTATGTGTGTTTCATAGTATAAGGATACGAAAGAGTAATCGGAGCCTTTTGACGAATACCGACGTCCATATACATTCGCATTATTGTCACGTGCGAGCACGTGGAGCGCTCATAGCTACACGATGAAGCTTCCACGACATAATTAAAGTCCGAAATAAATGTCCAATATTTTTTTTATTTGTATTTTACAGTTGCAAAGGTTCGATAGAGAGCTGGAGTCTCTCCGGCCGCACCTGTACGAGTTCCCCGTCAAGTTCCCCCCCACCTACCCCTTCGAGGAGGACATACATCTGCCCACGCATTACATGAAGACTAGGTGAGTTTGTGCTATATGTTATAGGGCTAGGAACTATGTAGTGATTAGGACGCCCACAAGCGTCCAAGGGCTATGCGTTGATAAACCACAAATCGATAGAACGTGAGGTCGCGGGCTCGACCTCGGGTTAGACTCATTTTTTTTTGGTGTTTCTGTTACTAATACGCTTCCTGTGCGTGCGTGCGTGCACACTTGTACAATGTAATATAGCCGCTGGCTAGATGTACAAGATTATTACTATCCTGACGAAACAATCTAGTTAGTTTAGACAGTAGTTGGTGTGACACCAATGACTCATGCAGGATCAGCTATCCATATGTAGTGATAAAGGTATTAGGGTCGCCGGGTGAATCTGTGCAAGTAGCTTATATGCTACAAAGTTTTTTGGCCAAATAATCAAAAACAAAGCTAAACAATAGAATAATAGAATAGAATTGAAGTACTTTATTGAGAATGTTAAGAATTACATGCACTGTTACACATTAACAAACAGTACATTATACTTCAACAGCTACTTAATTAAATGATAATTATACATATACATAAGGCACATAATTACATCAATTTAATTCAAGTGATTTCATTTAAAAAAAATTAAAATGTGCCTATAAAATATTCTACCTATTTAAATTTAATAAAGAATTTGTAATTACATAAAATTCTTAAAAATTACTTGGGGTTAAATATGCACCGGAAAATGCACTAGTGTGCTTATGATATTATCCCAAAAGTAGAGCACACTGTAAATTATTATGATGAAGCAAATTATATTTACCACAGTGAAAAATTACCTAGACAAACTCGAATGTCAGTAGAAACTGGCTGTTCTGTCCTGCTGTTAGGTTTGGATGTGGCAATAACATGAGTGGTACAACGCATATGCGCCCAGGTGTCCCGCGTGGTGCGACCGCGTGCTGCTCTCGCAGTCGGCGCGCCTGCTGCTGCAGCACGGCGAGCGTGCCGACAACAGACATCTGCACAACTCACGGTATGTTTTACACTACACTCGTAACCAAAGTGTGCGGGTGCGTACGTGTTGCGTGCGCGAATAGGTGCATGCGGGTACATGTCTGTTAAATTTACAGCACAATATAGAATACTACGCTGTGTCATTCAATAAGTTACGCACGGCCCACGTTCCGCTACGCTACGCCATGCTATACAATAATACACTATGTTACGCTACATTACATGCTGTTTTCGTATGTTTACGAGAATATTATTCATTATTATTTTTATTTATATTTAATGAATTTTATCGCGTTTCTCAACATTTACTTGTGGAATGAGACAGAATCTACAGAATAAACTTTCGGTATCCTGTAACAAAAAGAAATATAAAAAATTACAATAAAACTACTTTTACGGACTGTCCGCCGCCCGTGACCATAGTTTCTGTAAAGCTTCTGAAGCGTTGGGCTAGTTAGATAATTAAATAAACCGCGACAAAATCCGTAAAAGTAGTATTATTATAGTGAGTAACATTCGCGTAAAGTTAAGACATCAGAGTATAAAAAATGTAAAGAAATACTTCACAAATAATAAATACTATAAAATTTATGTATTGTATATTCTTCACACAGTATCCGATAAATCTGATCATGCTATATAAGTTAGACACGTTCACTTTATATAATGCCCATATTTTGCAGGAAATCTGTGGCAGACTCTGACAGCGGCAGTGGTCGGGTTTCCTCGTCCGACACCAGCCCCGCGCGCTCAAACTCGCCGTCCGCCACGTCAGCAATCGCTACACCGGCGTCTGGCACGCCGACTGTCACGCCAGGCACTGGCACGCCGACTATCACGACGGCCTCTGGCCCGCCGGCCAGTAACGCTAGCACACGCCAGGTAAAGCTACACTATGAGTGTAGCAGATAAATCCGATAGTAGAAAGTCCCGCGCGTTAATACTCACTGTGCGCCATCCCAGCGTCAGCGCGTTAGTCACGCCACAAGTGAGCGGTGTGGAAGCGAAGAGAAGCCCAATACAGCGAAGGCTATGCTATCGCGTTTTGTTTCCGATCTGTGAGAGGGGTATGACAGGAGAGGGGTCTGCGTGTGCGGAAGAAACAGACTCTTATTTGTAGAATATAAATAAAGAATTAAAAAGAACATAATGTTAATTATTATATAGGATCTCTTTATAGCTGTTGAGAAGATCTGAGGAACCTAAAACAGTTCGGCTACCGGAGCGGCCACTCGACCACGTTCCAACAGATGCGGGTGATCCGCCTCCTGTCCGTGGAGATAACAAAGGGGAGACACTCTGTCGCGGTCTTTCCTGATATGGGGAAGGCCTTTGACAGGGTGTGGCACCCGGGACTCCTGTACAAGTTGGTGGACGCCGGCGTCCCGCTGGCGCTCGTGAGACTAGTGGTGTCATTCCTGGATGGTTGAGTAGGACCTTACCTTCTGGGTAGCGGTGGAGCGGAGACATTCCTCGGTGAAGACAATACGCGCCGGAGTACCACGGGGCAGTTGTCTATCCCCTTGCGTGTACGCGGCCTACACCAACGACATCCCAATGATCCTTCGGGAGAGAATGAGGCGGATGTCATGCTCGCGCTGTTAGCAGATGACAGCGCATACGTCACCCCGTCCCGAAAGCCGGAGCTCGCAACTGGGCGCATGCAGCGCATGATGGACCGGTTGCCGGAGTGGCTCGACAGGTGGCGCGCATGTCCGTCAACGTGGATAAGACGACGGCGCTATATGTCAGCAAGAGGCGCTCCATGCCGGGGCGGTTAAAGTTCAGAGGCCAGGATGTGTCTTGGGAATCCCCAGCCGTGTATCTCGTATGCAGTATCGTCCGCGAGCTGCGGATGGGCTCGCAGGTAGACCGAGCGGTCAACCAGGCGAGAACAGCCCGCGCTTTGCTGTGACCGGTACTTGCGTTCGGACTCCCTACACGGACGAAACTGGGGATTTACAAGACGTATAACCGGTCACGCCTCACTTACGCAGCCCCCGCATGGTACGCGCTAACCTCCCAAGCCCAGCGAAAACGCCTGCAAGCCCAGCAGAGGATATCCCTGCGGGTCATCACGGATCAACTTTCCCCCCCCGTGATCCACCAAGCGGACTAGGGACTGCGTGTCCGGCGATCCGGACGAGGATCACACATGCGCATGCATGAGACACCCAAATCACTACTCATCAACAGCCACAACACACCACACAACACACAGGCCCTAAACAGACCTACATTCCCCCCCCCCCCTGAGCCCATAAGCCACGATGCCGAACCCGCAAGAATGCGGCCTCGCTACCGAAGGGATAGCTCTCCCCTCGCGAACCAACCCGGGTTATGAGGTGTGCCTCGGTGCCCGTAGCCCACGCAGCTCATCTGCGAAGATGACCAGGAGTAGTAGTAAAATCCCTTTGGATTTACATACAGGCGTGCAGATTAAATACACATGGACTACAAAGTGATTGTATAAAGTTCTTCTATTAAATGCGTAGACTACAAGCGTTTTATTTCTATCCTATTGAAGTTCGCAATCCTAAACTGAAATGATATTTTGTTGGTGATATTTATTTTTACATGTCTATTTATAGCATCCATGGAGTCCAGCTAAGCCGCTAGAGAAGAAAAGCAGCATGGCGGAGCTGGACGCGCTGTGTGTGCCCGCGCTGCAGGCGAGCAGGAAGAGCATAGCTGACCCCACCAGCCTGCAGCAGGCAATCAACGCCAGGTATACCAATATATCAATTTACGAAGAGGTAGTGCCATGCGTAGTGTATGACACTACATCCCTACATCCTCCTGTGACACGGAATTGGGCCGGCACGACTGGGGAAGTACATGTCGCTCACATAATACCGGCGTAAAGACACATCTGCAATGTCACGTTTCATGCGGTTTGTGAGCAGCCGGTGACCCTTTCCATATTATAAATACAAATGTATAGCTTTTTATATTCTTGTGAGTGACTATACAAGCCATGTCAACAATATTTCAATGCAAAATTTGATAATTCGTAAATACGGTACATGAATGACTAACAAAAATATAGTGCGTAGATACATAATTATAACCTACACACTTGTTTATTCACACGCATACGTACGTTTGTGCGTGCGTTTAGAATAAGAATACACGTACACGTATATAGGGCGTGCATATACGCAAGGACGTACGTTGGGAATAAAACGTAATTTATACGGATTTGAATACGCTTGATTCTTTAAGTACGTTTACGTTAGCGTGTATGTAAACAACGTGCCATAAAACACACAAATACTATACTTTTTGAGTATTATTGTATACACTTTTACAGGTTGAGAGGAACGCTAGCTAATAAGAAGCAGTAAGTCAAATGAGTGGACGATGTTTCCAAACCCCCCCCCCCCCCCC
>JAFELO010000472.1:335966-350961 GCA_017140195.1 Eumaeus atala
TAGAATATAATTAAATATATTTCTATAATATGCTATCTACAAGTACTTATTTGTGTACTATGACATAAATAATTGTACCTACTACTAGAGTATAGTGAAAACATATAATTTCATAAAAATATATTCCTCCTGTTATATCTTAGTTGGGTAAAGATAAAGATACACGATTTTAATACTGTATTTAGTAATATGTAGATGGCTAGTGGATATAAGACTAGTCGTAAAAGGTTATTTAACTTTACTTGTGTCCTGTAGTTTTTAACAAATATGTCACCCACTTCCACTGAAGCGATTCGTTCTATGTCTAAATTGTTTAGGTAATATGTCTCTTAGGCCCACTGAAGATTACGTTATATACAGTTAGATGTATCTAAACGTGACGCCATTGCCATTTTGTGGCAGTAAAAATCGTCTCATAATTTGTGTGCTTAAGACGCCACGGCATGGTACGTGCGATCCATAATCTGTACACAGATCTGTGGTTGCCCCTGTGCCGCTGCATGCTAGTCCTTTGAGTACCTGCTCTATGTATAAGGTAGGATATAGACTAGGTCATTGATGCTATACAATAATAACAAAGTAGGTTTGGATTTAAAGTTTATAACATAGCTGACAGAAAGATATGGATCAGGCGCCATTTTTTTTGTTGCACACATTGTTTAACACATTGACAGAAAAGAAAAACAAGTAAAGACTCAAAGCGATGTATTAACCGGATCATGAATATTTTCTTACAAGTGCAAGGCATTCATATACGTTTGGATTTAGCCATGTGTGTCGATACAAGTTTGCATTTATGAAATTTGCTGTCAGTTTTTCCTTGCTCTTTTAAAAGCGCCATAGAAGAGTAAAGTAAATGAACAACAATAAACTTTAGGTATACCTACTTTAAAAATACATACACAATATATTTATATATGTACTATTCACATATGAAGCTACAAATATTAAAACTGCTGAAATCTTCCACTAGCAGTCGATTAGGATTTTGAATTTAGTAATGAGACAGATTGTCGTTACTATTTTTAGCAATAACACATTACATATCCTATACATATTTACTTTCATAGGAATTTAATGCTTACTTCAGTTCATATATTAATAATAGTTTTAATACATAATGTAACATAAAAAGTGAACTCGATCAGAATTAGACTTAGCTCTCTTTGCATGTGTCATCGTTATTGTACTTTTCTTGTGTACAACCCGGCTACAATATCTAGACGTTAACGACGCCATGGTGCTCTGATACAGTGACTTACTTGAATAACGGGCAGGTGAAAGGGGAACGGGGAGGGTCGAGACATTCCAGCGAGGTCAACAGATAGTGTGACCATGTAGTACGTAGTACTCTGAACTGTCAATTGCGCCCTTATCAAGACACATTGTGTAGCAGCTTCGATTATCAGCAAATTGGTAATAATTAATTTAGTTGGCCGAATGCGAAATTCAGCTAATAAAATAAAGGATTTTCAGACTTAACTTTGGGCTATTTAGCTACGATATGCATTTTTCGTCGACACGTCTTATCTACTCGTTTCTGTAATCATTAAATGAATTATTTTATCATATTTATTCGTTATTTAATAGACATTATTTATTTCTTGCTTGTTTTATTTATATTGAAGTTATGGCAGTATAGTCGGAAATAATAGGTGAACAGAGAAGGGGGTGAGAAACATTATAGGTACCAACGCGGTCGCGTTCTGTTCTTTAGGCTGGATTCCCTTCTCTATCTACATTAGCTCTAGGAATATGTTATAATAGCCGAATTTCAGCTACGTTCACACTTTAAAATGCAATACTACTAATAATTAATCGTAGCTACAAGTGTATTCCAAATATGTACAATTGTGAAGTATTTAGATATAAAGAATATTTTGACATTGTAGTTTTGGTATTGTAGTAAAATAGTCTGCTTCAAATGTGTTTAGTGTTAATAGTGATAACAAAATTGTTAACATTATTAAATCAATCAAAATTATAATATTTTATCAATGTTGCATAAGGATCAATTGATTCAAATAAGAATTGGATCGACTTTACATTGATGACGTCATAGCTATTAATTCGGACCAGTTTGGCAGGAGGGCAAAATAAGATTTTGTTAAAATTTAATTTATAAAAAGAAAAGTTGAATAATTATTTAACTTTTATATTTATCTGTGTTAGGTAGCACGTTTTTATTTGAATACCATATAACAATCAGATAAAGTAACACCAGCCCTATTGATATGAAAATAAATATTTAACACAATATCAACGTCGTTCTGCTATTCTTATTTGAATCGCATTGTACACAATATAGAATATACGCAGCAAACGCTGCGATGACACGGCGTGACGTGACGACACTATTGTAGCCGTTGCTTCACTTAGGACATCTACTAGCAGTGGCGTAACAATAACACACAATATACTGGTTCGCGAACCGCACCGCAGCACTAAAGAGCAATCAATATATCGATGCGAAGTTTGCTTCTAAGTGTACACTCTTAATTTTTTAATGAATAATATTTTATGTTCATACGGTAGCGAACCAGGAACTATCATTCGCGAGAATTAGTGTTGAGCTCAGTCTCAATGCGTCAACTGCGTTTGGGTGCGGCGCGGTGCGACGCGACACAACGCGCACGCACCCTAAGGTCGCAAGACCGCAAGATGCCCCTGTACATAGAGGCACCGATCCTTCATCCATCCATTGGTATTTTTATAAATTTAGAGCCTTTTGACTCCTGTTTACGCCATAGACGTCCGCGCCACTGTGACGCATATGCATTGCCCTCCTTTCCTCCTCCATTCCAATAGTTATTATTTTACAAAAGTATCTCGTGAGCGAGAGGTCCCTCGTCGGTAGTCTCTTGTGATACCGGCTGTGAAGCACCTCTTACTTAAAAACTTTGCTTAGCATCTTCATGTCAAGAGAGGTGGTATAATTACGCCACTGTCTACTAGTATATAATGTTATAGCATTGAACATATATATATATATACATACATACATACATACATATACTATTGATTTACAAAAATACATGATACACGATTTCATACTGAACTGTCATTCTAAAGCATCCGTGAACTTACGCGGACAATTTTTAAGTCGTTTTTACAAAGCGAATTCTATATTTGAAAGATGAGCATGTTCAAACATATTTTTTGCACAGTGAAATTTACGCGCGCGATTTCAGATCGTTTTTACAAAGGGCATAACTTGACATGTCCTTTAAACTGACGGGTTCGGGGCGATAACTGTTAACCTTGGTATTTTTGTAAATCAATTTACCTACACTACTATTTGTTGTGGAAAATAGTTAACTTGTCATTTTTGTAGCTGACTGTACTTAATTATAATCATATTTGTTATTATAGAAAATACTCATTTCGTAATGAAAGCCGTTTTTATTCCCGTCTAGTCATTTGTGTTATGTAATGTGATTTGTGTTTCAATAAATTATTGAAAAAATATTTTGTGGATGTTTTTATTCGCGTTATGAAAGAGTAAAATTTGATTTGTACGTTTCAAAAAGAAGCGATTGTTTCCATAATAAACCCATGTAAAGGGGTCCGTGAAACCTGCGATACCAAGTATTCCCATTTTTGTAGTAGTAGTTAGTAAAGGCTTTAGATAAATCAAAGAATAATAATTATATAATTTGATTTATCTAAAGCCTTTTTTTATATTTGATTAGGTGTGTTAGTGGTTCCGTTACTTCAATTAAACATGTTTTTCTAACTTTTGTGATAGTAATATATAAGTTATTAGCAATATATGAAATGTTATACGGATTGCAATTAATGAGTAAACACGGGAAATAATATTGCCTTAGAAGGACCTTCATCTTCAAATGCCTTTTGAAATATATGGTAAGGTTCGTCCGGCTTCCGGTGACATCTGAAATAATGAAACTGTTGTACACATTTTTCAATAAGACACGACAATTTAAAGTAAATCGTAAAAAAATTAGAGGAAAGACGTAACTTTTTTTACTTAACTATATTTTCAGAATAATTTATGTACGGCCAGTGTCTCATACACGAAACCACTTTTCACAATTCTTTCTAAGTGTCCTATGCCTTAACAAATATAACATCATATTGAAATGAAATGTTCGCGATTTCTTATATCACATTTCCGTCCCTTTACACGAAATCCCAAATATCCAGCAACGGAAATGAAAAATGCAACACGTAAAAAAGAATTAAATAACTTACCACGTGATTAAAATTTGTCAACACGCCATTGTCTCTCGTGCGTTTATGCAGAGTGACTAATAATTATGTTAATTGATTGTTAATTTAAACAAATACTTGAAATGATTGAAATGAAGCTGGTTTGTGACTACTGTCTCTTAGGAGGCCGTTTTTCGGACTGGCTTCTCTTCTCTATCTATGTTATCTCTACGCGTAAGGCGCTTTCCGAATATACTTTAATACTCATTAGCAGTTGTGTTCAAGTGATAGTGCAATATAAATGTGTAACGTAACCTTGGTATTGAGAACGTAAGAGGTGTCTTGCTGCATTGGGCTAGCACGGGGAGGTACCTCTCTTCTACGTTATACCACAAATTACAGCTGTCTCATGAGATTTGTTAGTGTTCAGTGACCCATTAGAAGGAAGAAGGGCACCTCCAAACGCGACAGCATAACAGTCATTTTACGGCGGTATCATGTGAGCTAGAGGTACCTCTATCGTGCTGATCGAATTTGGCTACGATGATGGTAATGCCTCTTACTTAAATTTACAATCTAAAACCTCACAAAACACACCTAGACTACATATTGAAGTTAATAAATTGATTGATTTGATTGATGAAGTTAATAAAACGTTCCATTTAAAGCTAAAAAAAAGATATGATATTCCAAATTACAGGTTATTTAGTCGAGTCCATAATGACAGTTGTTTATTAATACAAATAATCAAAGATAGCTGACGAACACACATACATTACATTACAATATATATCCAGACGAATTTCTGTGATTTTTTGGTCTGCTTAAATAAAAATATGTTAGTTATTTTTTGAAGGAAAGAAATAAATAGAAAAATAAATATAATTGTGGTAGTTTCGTATGTTGAAAGAATTGAAGAATGAAATGTTATTCTTTTAGACGATATCATCTAATCACTAACGTGATTATATATATATACGCTCAAGAATTTCGCTGGCGCTAATATGATTCGGTAGCAAGCATTTTAAAAATCGCTCTATACTGTCAAGACATGGTTGCAAGCAGAGAAAAACTAAACTGATATTTGAGTACCTTCCGTTATGGAACCGAGTGCCAAATATCACGATCCTCGTAGACTTTGGTATATATGTCTTTTATAGCATAAGGGGACAAACGAGCCATCGTAACCTTTTGATTACTACCGACGCCCATGGACATTCGCATGATTGTTAAGCAGATGTGTTGACCTCCTATCATCTCCCCTAATGGGCCACCGGCCCACTACAACTCACAAACCATACGACAGCAACACTGTAACTTTACGCCGGTATCAAGTGAGCGAGAGGTACCTCCCTGGAGGATGTAGTGTCATGCACCATGCATGGCACTAACACCTCCTCCTATGCAGCATCCTCCTATCCTTACCAAAAATTATGGTTATGTAATTGATGTCTCAAGATTACGCGAATGCTACTCATTACAATAAAACTACTTTTATGGGGTTTTATCGCGGTTTATTAAATTATATAACTAGTCCGACGTTTCAGACGCTTTACAGCAACCATGGTCACGGGTGGACTGAGATGACAGATGTCCTGATGTACTAAGTTATTAAAAGTACCTGAAGAATTATAATTTTCAGTTGTTCCTTTGCTGTCTTGAGGAGTTACGTTTAGTTTTTGATTTGATTATGTTTACCACTGGGTCCCAACTAGAGGGAGGAACCCAGCCATGTTCTCAATTGAAAATGGGATGTTTTTTTTATTTTGATAGCCCGACGGATCATCCTTGGAAGGAATCGGTGTTCCCTAGTGAGGATTTGCGCTTTATCAAATCTAATGTAATGACAGGAGCCAACTTCAGCAGGGACCGCCGATTTTAAATTGAAACCTCGGGCTAGCTGAATAATTAAATAAACCGCGGTAAAATGTGTAAAAGTAGTTTTATTGTAATGGTTATCTAAGTTAATTAGCATCACCACGTGGTTCCAACCGCGTAACTCCGGACCTGTTAGTCGCAGCGTCATAGCCTACAGGCTTCTTTATGAACTTTGTAGCACAAAAATGTTATTTCGATTCGGGCTAGTAGTTCCTGAGATTGGCGTGTTCAAACAAACCTATAAACAAACAAACCCTTCAGCTGATACTGTTAGTATAGATGTTACATCAGGATTACATAAGGAGGCCTGTCTAGCCAGCATGTGATGGACCCTTGGTGAACAATATGGCGTGTATGCGTACACGGACGAACTATTCACGTCACAGAGTGACAGACACAAGCTATCCTCGCTTCTTGGCTGTCAGTGCCCTCGGGGACATGGAGCTACCACTTCTACCTGGTCTTCTTCGCAGGTTTCCCTGCGAGGTCTACGGGCACCGAGGCGAACATCATAATCTTTGTGTTGTGCGGTGTGTTATGATTGCTGGTGAGTAGTGGGATGGTTGTGTCATGCATGTGCATGTGTGATCCTCGTCCGGATTGCCAGACACAGGGGGGTGACTTCAGGCGGGTACGGCCTCGATGCAGCGGGGCCGGGTCGCGTAGATGAGCGCGCAGTACATTGTCTGCCCTATTGAACATAGCGCTCGACAATCGAACCACAAACTCCTCCAGCGACTCTATTCGCAAGTCGAGCTAACATACACAGAAAAGGGATGCCATAGGCGTATGCCTCCCCACCATGGTTCAAGCCTTGTCGTGGTGGTGGGGCTTAGTAGCCTGGGGTGAACCCAGGCGAAGCCAATTGAACCGAAGGAGATCTTTGCACCCCTCTTATAAGAAGAGGGGGCTTCAAGGTCAGGAGGAGGAAACGTTCTCGGTACCCTCTTATAAGAAGAGGGGACCTAAGAGCAACAAGAGGTGGCGTTTCTGCGCACGGGGCAAGGGGCGAGGATGGGAACCTCACACCGTTGCACTGTCCCAAAGTCGGTGAGGTTGTCCTGTAGTGCTGGGCAACCCCATCTGTGGAAGTGGAGTTGGTCCCTTAGGGGGCTGACTAGCCATCGAGGTGCTCTGATGATTTTTGTTCCGGGGCACCTCACCAAGGGCGGCACTGATGGCATTCGCGTTGGTTTTTGTGGGTATTCGGCACTATCATGTGCCACGAGTCCCACACACCACTGGACCCCACCCAGGGCCGGTGAAGGCGCGTAAATGCGTTTCCCCACGTCACCAAAAAAAAAAAGGCGACGTATGCCTCAGAGTGGCCGTCTTATATCGTCCCTCGCATATGCGCATGGCTTAGAACGAAATGACTGGAAAAAGCGAAACAGAGGTTGAATCACGTAAGTCCCTTTCGACTTAGTCGGCCAAGTTTAAGGATGGCTTCCCATCTCTATTTATATTATCTCTGTGATCCAGTATCTAATACATATCTAACACAGGCGTCAGTCAAGGTTGTAATCACAATACAGATATACAATTGCCTTGAAAGATATGCAACACAAGTTTCCCTTGCTTCTTCATTCATCATTGCTTTCATACAGACGCGACGGTAGCGAACCCTTGACACCATCGGACAGACGGAACGTTTCTGGATTAAGGTTAACTTGATAAAGCAATATCAAAGATACACCTTGGCAGGAGTTGTTCAAGGTTACTATTGTTTAATCGATCACAACACTCAGGTAATTCGGCATTAATAAATGTATTGGTGCTAACTTAATCTATGGACAGCGGTATATAAACACATTCAGCACACTGTAAAAATATTCCACATGTCGACTCACCATGAAGTTCTTGCGCATTTTAATTATTTGGTAAGTACCTACTTGATAGTAATTTTATTTTCAAATCTGAATTTGAGATTTGGTAGCGAAAACAAGTCCAACACATCCATGAGAGCCTGCTGTGAGTAATCGCCGGGCGACTGGACCAGGTGTGGGCTCGAAAGGGGTCCGACCCCTCACTCTACCGCAGATATGAGTGATGCAACCCTATATGAGACCGACTGACTCAGTTGGCCACGTGGCGGTTAGTGCGCGTGTTACGCCAGAGGTCGTTGGTTCCAATCCCACCTGGGTCATGAATGTTTACCTACGTATTATATGTATTCCTATAATAAAAATCTTAAATATATACAATTTCATAAATTTATAACAATATTAAATATATTTCCGTTACGGTACTTACCACAGGGCCAGGCTAACGTGGTGTGATAAATCCACATTTATTATTATTATTGTTATTATGAGAATGTTTATATAAGATAATTAACTATTATTATTACCACACAGAGACGTTTGTCTTTACAGCGCATCCAATGTTGGTTCTTGGGTATTTGTCTTTGACTAACGTTTTTAATATTCTGTCTATCGAACCCGTCAGACGTTACCATGCAGAACTTAATTAATGAGTCACAGGACCGCTGGTCTCATGCAATCTAAGCATGATTGAGACACTGGTTAAAAGTCATTGCATCTCTCAATTTATATCTGGTATCAGCAACTTTAGAAGCAGACTTTTTGGTTTCAAACTGTTACCGTCTCTCTGCGATTGAGCTATCGAGGGTGACGAATATGAACAAATTGCACATCACTTCATATAGTAGTGTGCTCTTAGGCAGTGCGGTTTAAACGCCACTTTATATCGCTTACAACTTCAGTGTGACACAGGTACGACTCAGGTGTCTACAAGAAAAGAGCACACCTATTTCTTAAAGGCCGGCAACGCGACTGTAGGATGTCTAGTCTTGCAAATGTATATCCGCGGCGGTAGTATCCATAAAGAAAAGTTGAATCGATACATAACGCTTGATAACATGCGTAGTGTTATCTGTGTTTAGCATTAAATGCGGAATCCTAAACTTCCAATGGACTGTAAGTTAAGTCCTTACAAAAATGACGTAACCAAAAGTGTTTTCTATACCATATAGGTACAAAGGAAGGGTTGGACCCACTTGTTAAATACCACTGCCCATAGAACAAACGCTAAACGAGCGATCGGAGTCTTTACGACTCAGTCGTAAAGACTCTGTATACGCCCACGAACAACTGTATAATTATAATGCCGATGCGTTCCTTTTTACCTCCCCCTCAATGCGCACCGAAGCTGTTATACTAAGCACATGAGCGAGGTACCTCACCGGTCGTGTCGCGCCATTACTACTGCAATGCAGCATGGCACTACCTCCTACTAAAGTTTCGGCCTCTTTACCCCCATCTCTCCAATGAGCCACTATAAATGACAATTGGAAACTTTTATATTAATTTTCTAGAAAGTTGTCAAAAATTATTGGAAAAAGGTTTGTTTACTTTTACTTGTCCAAATATTCTGCAACTTTGCCCAAAGTTTTGGAACGGGGACGGCTAAATCCAGTCCCATTACAACCCAAAAAAGCCATCCAGTCCACCAGTCCCCTCTATTCCCTAAATTGAGACTGTTATTAGAAATTGGAAAATCCTAATAACACGTGTCGGTCCACCCCTTTACCTCACTATCTATGATAGAACATGATTATCGGTAATCTTACATTGCTGACTTCAATAAACGTGGATAACGCAAGAGTTTTATAGTTACCGAAAGTCGTGAGTTATATTTTATTCCAGTAATTATGTTTATTAATGTATTTTTTGTTTAGTGTTCATGTGGTCTCGCATTCCGAAATATGCCGTGCCCGTATCAGAAAAATTCCCGACAATTTTTTATTTGGGATTTCCACGTCGGCTTACCAATATAAAGGTGCATGGGACATGGATGGTAAGGGTTTTTGTTAATATTACTCCTTTTGGCGCTTGGGAGATGTTATTAGAGGCAATATTTACGAGGCGCGCAGACGTGGTCATCAAACACCGACATATAAGAGAGGTAACTGTCATAAATATGCCTAATTTTTGTGTGAAGTCAGAGGTTGTACCATGTTTTAGTAAGCACGGCACTACGTCTTACTTGGGGGTAAAAATAAAAAACACGTAAAAGTTTTTTAATTTGAATTAAGGTTCATGGGGTTAAACGAGAATCGGAGTGTCTCCGGAGGTCGGTGACTACGGAGGCTCATTTCCTCATGCATATTCAGATGCGTTGCCCTCCTTCATCCCATCCGCCAAGGGGCCACTTGATACTCACAGACCGCACGAAACGTGATGATGTAGCATCAGCTTTAAAGCAAAATCGCATTAGGGCGGTATCATGTTAGCGAGATTTACTGCCCCGATCGTGTCATCGCCCAACTTGGCTGCAATGCATGGCACTACCTATTGCCTACGTGATTAACCCACATATTAAAATTGTGGTAAATGTAATGAACTATTGACCCAAACCCTCCTCAAGAATTACCCTAAATTTCAGTAGAATCTACACGAAAATCCGTTCAGTAGATTTAGAGAAAATCGGTAGCTCATGTTCCTCTCCGCAGGCAAAGGTCCTTCGATCTGGGATGTCGCCAGCCACACAATACCATCACTGATCAAGGACCACGGGACCGGAGACATGGCGTGCTACTCTTACCACCTGTACAAGAAAGATGTTGAGCTAGTGAAGAACCTGGGAGTAGACTTCTACAGGATATCGATATCGTGGCCCAGAATTTTACCGACAGGTTTCGCGAACAAGATCAACCAGGCCGGCATAGATTATTACAACCGTCTCATAGACGAAATTGTAGCACATGACGTGAAGCCATTAGTGACAATGTACCACTGGGACTTACCCCAGCAGCTACAACTGCTTGGAGGATGGGCGAACCCCGACATAGTTGGATGGTTCGTCGATTATGCAAACGTCCTGTTCGAGAACTTCGGCGACAGGGTCAAGTGGTGGGCCACTATGAATGAGCCATCCATGATCTGCATCGGCGGGTATGGATCGATGCTGTACGCACCCTTCCTGAACATGTCTGGGATAGCGGAGTACATGTGCACGAAGAGCACGTTATTGGCCCATGCGGACACTTACCGCTTATACAACAAGTACTACAGGAAGGCACAGAACGGTAAAGTTGGTATAGTATTGAACACCGAGTGGTATGAACCGCTGACAAACTCCCCGACGGACGTACAAGCGGCTACCGATGCGTTGGAATTTCGTGTATGTATGAACAGTATTTGGTTGTAATTTTGTAATAGATGTCAAGCGTTGGAGCCATTTTGGGCAGGCACGAATGAGATACGTCTCGTTTACATGATGCCACATTTTTTGTTGGCCCATTGAGGTGTGTAGGATCGAGACCTGCGCGCAACAGCACAGAAATTATGGAGGGGGTGCCAAGATTTCCCTGGGGGAGGTACCTCTCGCTCATATGATACCATCGTAAAGTGATAGATATGCAGTCGCGAATTGCGTGAGTGGCCGGTGGATCATTGGATCGGAGGAGGAACGGAAGATGTTTATGCAGATGAAGAATGGAGAGATAATAGACTGGCACGTCCGGTAAGGTAACTCTAGCTAACGTGATACCTCTTTAAATTGTGGCTTAGCCGTTGCGTTTCGTGTGGTTTGTGAGTAGAGGCCCACTTCGGGATAATTGGTTTGGAGAGCTACGCGTTTACGAAGCAATTATGTGGATGTCTCGCCAGACTAATAATAGCTTCGAATGCTCGTTGGCCGCCTATACAATAAAAAAGTTGGTGAATTATAATTGTGACACAAAAACACAATTTCTAACAGAATATGCATGCGCAGTTCATCTATATTTAATAACTGGAGAGTTTGTTTGTTTGAACGTGATAATCTCAGGATTGAAAAAAAAATTTTATTGAATAGTCCATTTGTCGAAGAAGGCTATGCATATGTCATCGTCTAAATCGCCGTATTACATTACGGCTAACCATTTAAAAGAACAGGGCCGTTTTATTTTGAGGTGGGCCAACGATTAGCCACATTGAATACGGCTGAGTAAAATTGCGCCAGAAGGAGTTCGGCGTTATCCGATATTCTCTAATACTAGCCTTCTTGAAATAAAGTGAATAATTATCGCCTTTTTGATACGTTTGAGTTCCTAATTTTTATACTCGCGGCGTTGCTTGACACGACAACAATAATTGCATCGATTGTAAATTAAGCCCAGATGAGTCCGAAAGTCCAGGAGGGAGAGTAGATCCCGACTTCGTGATTAGCTTACTATTTTGATTCGCACTCAAAACTCATGGCCTAATTTTACACTTGTATTGATAGCTATCACTGCCTAAAATGAAAAGATTCAAGGAGGCTAAACGTCAGCCGCCATATACGAACGTCGTAGCACGGGAGATAAGCGGACGAAACCGCGGTGTAATTCTAGTAATCAATAATGGTTTCATTCGCAGTTGGGGCTGTATGCGCATCCTATATTTTCTCAAAACGGAGACTACCCACCAGTGGTGAAGCATAGAATAGCGTCCAGGAGCAGAGCGCAAGGCTACCCTCGAAGTAGGCTGGCGCTGCTAACTGGTGCTGAAGTTCAGAAGATACGAGGCAGTTCGGACTTCTTCGGCTTCAATAGTTACATAAGTCAGTGGGTCTACAGGAACGCGTCGATACCAGGTTTGCACGCGGATCCGTCCTTTGACGATGACGCCGGTGTGGGTATTTTACCTGCAATCTCCGGGTGCACAAATTCTACGTTTACAGACACACAGATGGTTAGTAACATATATATATGAAATAGAAAAGTATAATTGGATGATAAGGGAAATATAAAGTATCCGATATCACGGACACTCAGGACAGTTGACAGATGGGCCAGTAAGGTTCAGGACTGGAGGCTGCCTTTAGGAAAACGTAGTGTTGGTCGCCACGTGGGAAGACAATCTCCGTGCAGTAGCCGGTCCGGGATGGATGCGAGTAGCAGGAGATCGGTCGTCTTGGCGTTCATTGAAAGAGGTCTATGTCCAGCAGTGGACCGATAAATGAAGGAAAATATATAAAAGTCACCGGAAGACGGTGTGCTGGACGGCCTCCTACCCGGTGGGCTGACGACTTGGTTGAGGTGGCGGGGAGCCGCTGGGTGCAACATCTGACGGTGGTGCGGACATCTGTAAAACCCATACTAAAAGCTTGTAAATTATATTAATTTCAGACAGTGCCGTGTGGCTTCTATAAGTTGCTACAGAAAATAAAGCAGGAATATAACAATCCGGACGTGTACATCACTGAAAATGGTCTGTCCAGCACGGGTGAAATAAATGATGACGACAGAATACACTACATAAACACTCATCTAAATAATATTTTGGACGCCATTTACGACGGGTGCAACGTTAAAGCATACTTTGTTTGGAGTCTGTGCGACAACATGGAGTGGGGGAGCGGATACACGTGAGTTCTTCTAAAATATTCGGACGCTGGAAAATTGTTCGGACGTAATATAGGCTTTGTTCCACGGAGTCATTCCCTTTGTTCCATACTTGACGTTGGGAAGTAATACGGCACTTAGTATAGTGTTTATACCACGGAGTTATCCCCTTTGTTGACGTGTGATCTTGGCATTGAGAAATAGACCAGAACTGAACTGAAGCGTTCCGTTCGGTCTGTGGGTAACAGGTGGCCCATTGACGGGGGGGGGGGGAGAGAATCAGCATAAAAATTATATGCATGTCTATGCCAAAACGCCGGGACTACTATTTTGTCCTCACATACTATAATAAAATATAATAATGTATGTTAACCTCTAAGTATTTTGCTGCAGTGAAAAGTATGGATTGCACAGCGTAAACTTTTCAAGTCCGCAACTCACGAGAACACCAAGAAAATCTGCGAAATATTATAAGGACCTCACAAGAAACAGACGCATCACAGAAGACTCTTGCAGTTGTAGGAAAAGTTTGAATAGGTAACTACATTCGACACAAGATACATAATGTTTTATTACCACCACTGACTACTTTCGGTTCATTTCATGTGTGGTTTAGTACCCTATTAATGGAGCAAAATTGGTACATTTCCTTATATGGTAAAAAACAATATAATTTATCATAAACAATTATTATGCGTATCAAGTAAAAACCTTTTACAAGTTTTACAATAGGTTGACAATTAAAACAAGATGGCGGCCTTTAATAAATCTCATTTATGTCAAAATACGAGAAGGGATGCATATGGATGGTGACTGGGCGTCTTGGTGAATAGAGAAGGAATATTAGAAATCAGCATTATCTTTGTCAATCTGGTATGCGGATTATTGTGCAGAATGACATGAATGATACAAGGGAGATAAAGAGTGGTGCTACACTATTTGTCTCTCTTGTTTTTTTGCTGTCTCTTTTCACGGCCGGGTTTTACTTTGACTTACCTTTTCTATCAGTATTACCTCTATGGTTTCGTATCGAGGCCATGTTAAATAGTTCTTGCGCTTTAATTAAGATAAATACATGGACGATTAAAACGGTCCAATATGATTTATTACCTTGATTTCGTGACAGGTACAAAAGTCCTACGCTCCATACAACTAACCGTCTCTTTTGTAGTTTATTTTCCAGATAAGTTTCTAAAAGGTTAACGACTATAGTTTTACTTTAGTTAGTTACTTAGGCAACCGCTATCTGCTAAAATTATTTAAGGTGTCGATTCCAATTGTATATAATAAAAAGTTTTCAGAATAAAAAAAAACGTTTTCTTTTAGCAGAGACTCTGACCTAATGGCATCTTGAACATCATTGATTTTTCGTATCTTTAAAGATAATCAAGAGAACCATTAATGGTCTTGGGGATAGAAAATATTTTTTTATGTTATCCCGGGTTGTATTCTATAACTATTTAAATCCAAATCGTCCAGCACTTTAAGCATGATTAAGCAGCAAGGTGACATCTTCGGTGTCGCGTTTCCTGCGCTTTGTGAGTAGTTCGTAATGTTGATGTTCATGGGCGTCGGTAGTCGTAAAAAGGCTGCGATTGCTCGATTGCCTCCCCC
>JAFELO010000472.1:351376-372646 GCA_017140195.1 Eumaeus atala
ACCTTATTACATTACGGCCACTAGACGACACTTCGGCGACATGTCCTTTATCATCATCATCCACAAACCACATTACTGTGTATTTCCGTGGTCAAAAATCAAAAAACGTTACCCTTTCAGTTTCCTTATGGCTGCAAGTAATCCAGTAGCGCTTCGTCGGCCGTCGGGCGATGGCCTTGGTGTGATTTGTTGTTGCTAGGGCACAGACCCCCCGCCCCCTCTTTCCGTTGCCTGCTGATGTCAATAGACAGCTCTTATTAGCTCAAGCGTACATATTTCATTAGTAACAACGCATACTTATATACTTATACATTCTCACTAGTAATCGGTAAAGTACACGCAGTTTTACTTTGTACACTAGTAATCTTTCCAATGACCGATCATCTAAAGTATCGACTCTGATAGTGTTGTAAACACAAACATACATAGATAGAGAGAGAGAGAGATGACACACACATTTCACGTTTCTCATTGCCATATGCTCATGTTTCTTATCAAAAAAGAACTCGAGAGTAGGCACTGAAATTAACTTTGAAACTCTGAATTCATAATACACCGTTAAAGAACTGAAGTACCAAGTACCTAACAAACATTTACTAGGTATTATGTACTTGGTACTTAGTATTGGCAAATTAAATTAACGAAACAATGTTTAGGTACGTTGGTTATATTCATCATGAATCAACTTGTATTGTTTCTTCTTATGTTGACTCGTATGCTATTACATCACGTTTTATTAACTGATATAGAATATTAAGAAAAAGGAAAACGGCCAAAGATGTCTTGTCCTTAACAAGACAGACTACTTTTTCAGGTTCCGTACTCAAAAGTTAAGAACGAGATCCTACTACTGATACTCCTCTGTCTGTCTGTTTTCCCCAGTCATGACAGCTCATCTAGTTCTTTCAACCCCCGCGATAACGCAAGGCCAACTTTAGCTAGCGCGCGTGAGCTGCCCTCCTCGTTAGAGAGGGGACAGGGAATCGTTCCCCTCGGCCAAGATTATAATAGTTCGTTTAGCTAATCTTAAATAACTATCGGGATGCATCTTTCCCAACTGCGGAAAGGAGGGGGATCTCTCCCCTATCGACCACAATCTCACTTAGACCGTCTCCCAACATATCTTATACTTACCGATGAACATTTCCGTCAGCATTCAAAAAAATGTCCCTCTGTCTGCCTCTAGGCTGTAGGTCATGAACCGTGACAGCTAGACAGTTGAATATAGATGGTGTATTCCTCTACAATGAAACTACTTTTACGGATTCTATTGCGGTTTATTTAATTAATGAGTTAGACGTTTTTTCGGATAATAAAAATAACTTGATTTGTAAGAAAATACACTGAGTTATACACATTTTTTATAGAATAGGGGCGCAAACGAGAAATCTTTTTACGACTACCTACGCCCATATGCATTGCACCCATTCGCCCCCCCCCCACAACGCGACAGCGACGCTAACACTTTACGCCGGTATCAAGAGAGCGAGAGCTACTTCCCCGGTCGTGCCAGCTCAATTCTGTTGCATAGCACATCTGCGATGTTCGGCTCTAATGATTCATCACATTCACTCCTCAAAAATTTGTGAGGAAATTACAAGCAGTTTTAAGTAGAAAAACATAAACGGATTGAACCCAAGTCACCTGGTGTTACGTGCTTATTTTAATTTACATTACCACTGTGCCAAACAATCGTCAACTTACGATAAAAACCATTCAAGGTCTCTACAACTCGAAGAGAAACGATAACAAAACGGCTACAAGTAACTGCTTTCAAGGATTACAACAATTTCAAGATAAGCTTACGGTCGGTGTGCGCTTGCAGAAACCGCTGTCTGCTTACCAATTTGAACAAAAAGCGGATCTATGTAACGCAGAGTCATGAAGTGCTTAGGTATAAAAATCACCCGCAATTCAACATTCCTATACAATAATAATTACCGCCTTATCTAAGCGCTTTATCGAACGAAATTTTGAACATTTGTTGTTTTTAATTTACTACAATCCTGCCACTGTAATATACGCCGCTATGGTCTCTTTCTCCATCTCCTGCAGTCCATGCTTTGGAAGTGAACACTTTAATGGCGTGAGGCAGGGAAAATATTATGACTCCGTTGCTAATAACATGCTATACGCAGCACACGGCGCCGCGTAGCTGCCACGAGATACCTGCTGCCACGTGTTCTACGTGTAACGTTTAGAAGTTTTCACTTCTAAACGCTACACGCACACAATCGGGTGTCCATATGACTACAAGTCGCCTTTATATCTTGCCTTAAATACCGTATGTATTAAAAATATTATCATTATTATTGGTATTACTAGTATTGTTAGAATAATAATAACAATTATAATAATTATAATAATTATAATAATAATAATAATTATTATTATTATTATTATTATTATTAGTTATGTTAGATTAGTACCTATTTTAGTTTATTGTTGTTGATGTAACAGTGTATTAAATTTAATTATCTCAATAAAAGTCTTCTTATTTTTATTCTTATATTCGTACATAGTTGGTCGAGACGGGTTTTCCATTTACATTGGTAGTCAATAATAATACATAGAAATTTTTCCTCGTCAACAATATCTAATTTCTTGATGTCGAAAGAAGAAATTATGTTATGACTACAGCGAATGGTATTATACAGCATTATTTTGTCTTATTTATGTTCCACTTTTAGTTATTTTTACTCACCCAGTGACCAATGGATAAATAAAGCCCTGCTAGCTTTATTTATTTATAATTGTATATCTATTTCTAACTTAATGAATTTAATTTAATTACCACGGTAACATCATCGGCAAATAGAATAAAGTCGTGGGTAGTAGCGTTGCGTAAATCGTTTATAAATGTTAGAAACAAAATAGGTCCAAGTACACTGCCTTGAGGCACGCCACAGGCGTTTTGCCGCTGAAATTTTGACTGTATTGTAAGCTTTTTATGTTTATTCATATATGTTGACTCTACATATTGTAGTCTGTCAGTTAATTAGCTGGCTAACCATTTATGTGGATTCCCTCTGATTCCCAATAGTTCAATTTACTTAGTAATGTGCGGTGTCAGACCAATTCAAACACTTTATTCATACCCAAAAAATGGATGCGACCGATTTATTTGAGTTAAGCGCTTCGATAATCGATTTTATCATAAGAAAGCAAGCTAAAGAGGTATTGCACAGTTTCCCAAAGCCAAACTGGTTTGGATTTAGTAAATTGAACTTCGACAAAAAGTTAGACCAAATCAAATGCTTTACTCATATTCAAAAAATGAATGCGACTGATTTATTTGAATTAAGCGCTTCGATAATCAATTTTATCAAATGAAAAAAATAGTTATAAACTTTATCGTAAATAATTTTATCAGAAATCTTGAGAGAACGGGAACTAGTTGAATTAGTCCGTAATTTTCTGTCATAGTCTTATCACCTTTTTATATATCGGTTTAACAATTAAGTATTTAAGTTTGGAAATATTAGCTCATCAAATGATAGATTTATAATGTGTGCTATAGGAGCTGAAAGTTTTCTGGCGCATAGTTTTATAATATTTGTATAAATTCATCGTATTTTGCATGTCTAATGTTACGGTACCTTCACTGTTTGAGTCCAGCTAATACTTGGATGGTTTTTGAAGTTACAATTCGTTTGGCGCGTCAGGGAGGAAATTGTGAGCGTAATTTTTTAACAGCCGATACCCTGGAGTTAGCTAAAGTCAACATTTTAGTTTTTTTTCCTGATGTGCCATAGAAGTATAACTTCTAACACGTGTATGTGTAGCGGTACGCATTGCTGGTAAATTACAGCCGTGCGCACACAGCATTCAATCGCTCCTGCAGACTGGCGCTACGCCGTATGCAAGAGTGCTACCGGTCCTGGACTTTTGCGACAGCGTACTAGGATGAAAAAACCAGCTCATTCTAAAAGGAGTATAATCACGCTTCCTGGTTCTACAAAGAATTATTGCTGGGGCAAAGTCCGATTACATCGACAGAACTGGTGGAATCGCTTTTTCTTTATTTTTATTTTTTATTTTATTTAAGTAGGACACCAACGGTACACATAGTAATATATTCATAGCAATAATATAATTTTAAACAATTTCTGATGCTTGCACATAGGACACAGCGTTCACAGGCAAAGGTGAAAATAAAATCAAATAGTAAATTAAATTGAATTAAATAACACAAAGAATTAAACATAACTTATATATTATAAAATAAAAATTGCAACTTAAGTAATGTCAGATTAAACAAATATATCGAATGTCAAAGAAGATTACAAAAGTAAACAAATAGATTTCAGGAGTATGGTCATAGAACTAATAGGACCGAAATTATGTATAAATTGATTAATAACTGTTTGTGAATAAACAATGTTTTAATATTTTATTTCTGTAACATATGAACGAATCGATATATTTCAATATATCGATGTTAACAGGGGCGTTGCAAATGTAATGATATTCCTGACACATTCTAGTAGTAGATGTTCGTGTGCCCAATTTTGTTCGCGATTCAGAAACGCATACGAGTTTGGCGATTGGACGACGAGGTAAGTTTTATGGTACTCCAATTGAAAAGTTATTTAGCAAATCGTAGCTTTCCGTCCGCCCATTTACCACTCTGTGGAGAAGAAGGAGGTCGTGTACCACTCGACGGGTTTTCAGTGATGGTGTTTTAAAAAAATCTAGAGGCTGGTCATAAGGGTTTCTATGGGAGATGCCACTACATGTATAGGATAGGTATCGACTGGACGTTCTCACTATATTTTCTATACATTGTGAGTGTACTAAGCATGAGGTATTCCAGACGGTGGAGGCATATTCCAGATTACTGCGTACCAAGTTATTAACAAGTAACATCTTGGTAGTAATAATGAAATCCTTTACTATTACTTTTTATGAATCCCATCATTTGGGCTGATTTTCTGACCATATTATTAATGTGAGAATTAAAGCTTGGAGTCCAAAATAATCCCGAGGTCTCGTATTTCTTCGACCTCTTTTAATTTCGTGGTCCCTATGATGTAGCTTGAGAGATATATAAGTTTCTTTCTTGTACACTTAATATGGAAACACTTTTGGGGATTCATTACCATTTGGTTGTCGATACACCATACACATAAGTTATTAAGATCATTTTGAAGTAGTACTGATTCTGAGGCTTTGAAACCTTTCTATAAATATTTAGGTCGTCAGCGAAGACCGATAAATTACTGTTTTACGACAGAACAATAAATAGCGGAAATAATATGGGGCCCAAATGGGTGCTTTGAGGTACACCTGGCGTGGCTATGTATATATTTGATTCGTAGCCTTAAATAGTTACAAACTGTGGCCTTCTATCAAGGTAAGAGTAAACCATTCAACACACACCACCACATGAGTGCAGTTTTAATATTAGTAGTGCGTGACTAACTTTGTCGAACGCGCTGGTAAAATCGGAATATACATGTGGATGTACAAGTGGTTGTGAGCCCGTATGAACTTCACGTGAAGATTTAATGTGGATGAAAGTAAATTCGTTACGATCGAACGACCCCTTCGAAAGCCATGCTGGGAGTCGCTAAGGTAAATCTCAATGTGGAATGTTATCGATGGACAATCCAAAGATTCGAAGAACTTTGAGAAACTAGACAAAATTAAAATAGGTCTGTAATTGGATAGTTTTCTCTTATCTCCCTTTTTGTGTATAGTATATATTTTTTTCAAACTGTTGGAAATTTACCTGAAGGTAGTGATTGGTTGAATATATAATATAAAGGAAACGACAACAAAGCAGAGCATCTTATAATAAAAACTGTTGGAATTCCATCCGGGCCTGCTCATTTATAGATATTAAGATTTTGTATTTTTTCCAGGACATTTTGTTGAGCTATGATGATACGACTTAGTGACTGAAGCCCACAACATATGTTCTGTAGCTCGTTGGCATAGGTAGAAGGTGTGTGCATAGAGGAAAAATGTTTCGCGAAAAGGTTGGCAATGTCGAGACCCGTGTTCGCGCTCTGCTGATTAGGAAATATTTCTGCAGGTATAGTAGGGATTCCCTTGCGTTTGTTCTTTATATGGCACCAAAACGCTTTTGTACGGTTTACCCCTGATGAAAACTCGGCTAGCGACCTATTGATCTACTTAGCGCACCGGTGGGTGGAGGCAGTTGAGACCAAGGGGGAGGCACTGGCCGTTAGTCTGCATAAATCGAAGGTTTTTGATCGGATCTGGTATAAAGCGCTCCTTTCGGAGCTTCCATATTGCGGACTGACTGGGAAACTATGCGACTGGATCACTAGTTTTTTAACAGATCGCCGCATCAAGGTCATTGTCGACGGTGCATGCTCGGACCTGGAATCTGTCAATGTTGGTGTTCCACGAGGGTGTGTTCTGTCTTCCACGCTGTTTCTTCTGCACATCAATGATATTCTACAAACCAGCGGCATTCATTGTTATGCAGATGACAGTACTGGTGATGCACTATATACTGGCTTACCTTTGGACTGGTGCCCCCAACTATCAACTCACTCCATTTGACCGTATTGAACGTAGAGCGACTCGAATTGTTGACGACCAGGTTGTTTCCGTGCAGCTTGATCATTTGGCATTACGAAGAAATGTTGACTCGCTCCGCATCTTTTACCGCATCTACAACGAGGAGTGTTCCGAGGAGTTGTTCGGATTAATACCATCAGTGGAATTCCACTCTCAGACATCACGGCAGAACTCTAAGTTCCACCGTCACCACCTTGATGCCCGAAAGTCTACATCTGTGCGTTTCAAGCGCAATTTCCTACCGCGCACAACTTCGATGTGGAATCAGCTGCCACCGTCAGTATTTCCGAAACGATACGATATGGGGTTCTTCAAGAAAATCGCTTACTCCAATCTTAAAGGACGGCAACGCGCCTGCATAACCTCGGGTCATGCGGATGTCTATGGGCGGTGGTAGTTACCGAGTTCATTGAAAGAGTACAGCAGTGCATCGACTAACTCTGGTGATTTTGATCATTTTGAACCTGAAGATAATCGCTGTTAAATGATCGAACCACGACCGACTGTCGTAAATTGCCTTTTAGAGTTCCGTGACCAAATGGTAAAAACGGGAACCTATTCCTAGGACTGCTGTTCGTATTTCGCTTTGTCCGTCCGTCTATGGCCAAACCGTATCGCATGACAATTAAAATATATTCGCCGCTATAACAAACAAACACATAACCGACAGCAACCGTTCTTTTCGCCGTTTCTATTGACTGGCAGCCCCCCGCAGTTTCACACACGTAACATGGTTAAATTACATTTAAATTTCAGTGGACGAGTAACTTCGACTGACGGAGGAGCCTATCGGAAGACGCGACAGCCGAAGGAGAGCCTTAGTAGTACTTCGCTGCACGCCGCCTCCGTCCCAGTGTGAATGGAGCCTTATGCCAACATTATATCAACATACGTAGTAAAGCTATGCTACATTGTAACTGAATTGCGCTGGCATGATGAGGTACCTCTCGCTCACATGACACCGTAGTAAAGTAAACTATGCTGTTGGGTTTCGTCGGACTGTACTGGACCCACTGGACGGGAAGAAAGAACGGCAATGCATTTACAGGACAAAAATTATGCGGATATCTATGGGCGTCGTTGGCCCTCCATATACTGTAAATAAAAATATCGATACATAATTCTGGAATGTTATGAAAAATTTTAAGAGGTAGGGCGGCAGCATTCAATTTGTATGCAGCCGAATAAGACCTCCAGTATGCAGTGACGTTGACTCTGTCAACATCGCGTTTCAACCATCGGCTGCAATTTTACAAGCTGCAGGTCCGATCGTATATGGAGTACTGCTCCCATATGTGGGCAAGTTCCCCGCAAATTAGCTCGTTTCATTTGTCCGTGTACAACGTGGAGCGATTCGAATCCTTGCAGACCAAGTTATTCCTGGACAACTCTACTCTTTGGTCCCTCATCGTGGTTCACTGTGCGTATTTCACCGTATTTTCTATGGGGAGTGTTCCGAGGAACTGTTCAGCTTAGTACCAGAAGCAGAAATCCGTCTTCGGAACTCTCCACAAAAGTCTAAGTTCCACGCCCATCACCTCGATGGCCGTAAAGTCACAACAGTGCGCCGTTTAAGTTTACAGTTTAAACGCCACGTTTTAGCGCGTACAACTGTACTGTTGGACTAGCTGCCTCCCTCGGTATATCCGATCCGATACGATTTTGAGATCCCTAGGAAAAGAGCATAGAGGTCGGCAAAGCATCTGTAAGATGTCTAGTTTTGCAAATGTCTAGGGGAGGCAGTATTCACTGCTACATGGTCGTTTGTCTCCTACCTCATAAAAATATGAAATAAATTCAGAAATAGTCAAATACGCCTGTTCTCTCAAGTGTACTTTTCACTTCAAAGCAATGTTCGTTCTTAAGGAGTACTCTTAGTTCGCGTATCGGACCTGACACACACGGGTTTCATAGAAAAATGGCAAAAACTGAACCATTATAATTTTTTTTCCGAAGGACCTACTACTGATTGGCTACGTTATTGCACCCAACCCTACAGTTTATCAGACTATCGAAGACTTTTGTGTCTTTTCATTTAGGGAGACGATAGGCGGACAGACCATCCTATTTTTTCAAAATCGGAAGAGATGTACATCCTGTAGGCGTATCCTGTAGTAATTGTTTCTGGGACCGAAAAAGAAGAGACGGCTACCCTCCTGTCAGAGCGAGTCTGTCCTTTTCTGACAGGCGAGGTTTGCCTCGTACTCGAAACCAGCAAAAGCCGTGACCAAGATTTAATATATTATTAGACCTCTCTAAATATCGCATTTATATTTATTCTGGGATAATGTAAGCTCTCGTCTTACGAATATGAACCTGGGTCCTTATTCGAATGCGGTGTGTGAGTTTGTCACTCTATCAGTCATCTGTAGTAACTGAGTTGAGTTGAGTTCGTTTGAGGAGATACAACCTCACATATACTCGTAGGTAATGAGAGGTTGCAACGCCTGAATCGGTTCGATGCGATGTACATAGAATTGGTAACTTTCACATGTAGGTCCGTATGTCACAGACTTATGGGCACTGAATGAAATTTAAAAATGGAAAATGTTGTATTTTATGAACCGCTACAAAATGATGTAGTAGAATTTTGAAAAATAAAATTATTGAGGGTGCACTCCATACATGTAACTGAGGGATACATAAAAAACATCCCAGGTAACATAGCCGTGTGGGATGTCATTGGATAGGTCTTTCTAAATGGTATGGAGGTTCTCATTGATTATGCTAACACTTTGTAAGATATTCGCATCTACAGTGATAGGAAGTGTCCCCCTAACTTATGAACTAGGTAGTAGGTACCGACGGGAAAAATGTATAAAAAGGAAGATATAATTGATGATTTGAACAAATAGATTTGATTATTTAAGTGATATGGAGCTCTTTTTTTTGCTACTACGGAACCCTCGATAGGGGATCCAACTCGCACTTGAACTTTTATCTATCTTATCGTAATATCAATACACTTATATTTCGCTCCGTGACATCTCAGATTACTGCCATCTATTACAATAAGCAGTATCTAATTTAACATGGAACTGATACGTTTTGCACTGCTGTGGTAAGTTTATAGCATTTATTACAGAACTACATACTGCCTAAAAAAGTTCTATATTCGCAGTACTTATTATCCGTGACCACAAATTTATGGACAAAATATTTCTATCATATAGAGAATCAGTTCTTATCATCCTGGATTTTAGCCTAGAAATACTACTGAACTGATTATAATGAAATTTGGTACAAATACAATCTGGAAAAACTTATAAATTACTTTATCCGTAGTAATTACTTGGTCTCGCCATAAATACTGTTACAATTAAAAAAAAAATACATTTAGATTAGGAGTCCGTCATTTTTATACGATTGTTCATTGTGTTTTCTCATTTTGACGCCAATACATTGTACAATACTTTGCGATATGAGGGAGTGGGCTGATTTTTCGACATAGATTCGATTAATCGACAGAGTGTAACACGGGCATTATCCGACTCCAGTGATAGTTTTGTGTGGTGTTATGAAGCTATGAAGAAGTGACTTTCGCAAAATTTGTGCTCAATTTTGTGAAAAAGGTATCAAAACATTCTTGAGAAGGTAATTAAGCCCCTAGAAACACCATATACAGTAACCAAGTATGGTCCTTCCAGCAAGACTCGGCGCCGGATCATAAAGCTCGGTCCACGCAGTCTTATTTGGAACCTAACGTCTCGGACTTCATCAGAGCTTCATCCGTAATGAACCCTTCATCTAGTCTCGGCATGAATCCGCTAGATTATGGTTTATGGTTAGTTTTAGAGAGTACAGTTTGCTCTAAACGCCATGATATTTGGGGTTCTTAAAGAATTTCCCTATGGATTTTTGTTTCTTAGGGACCTACTACCGCTTGACGGCGACTTTTGTGTCTTCAGGTTTAGGTAGACGATAGGGGGACAGATCCCCCTCTTTTCCCGCAGATGAGCAGAGATCTACCGGGTCATTTGTAGGCGTACCCTATAGTAATTATTTTTGGGACCAAAAAGAGAGGAAGCAGCCCCCCTGCCCACACTAGTGGGATGGCGCGCGCACGACGCCGCTTTACTTTGAAGTGGCGTGGATAAGGATAATTGACCTCCTTTATTGTTTGGCTTATCAGAGGAGGCCGGCCTCTTCGCCCCTCTCTCTGACGGGGAGGGGTTGATTTAATCTCCAAATCAGCAAAAATCCGTGTTCTTGATTTATTTATTATTATTAGAGCTCTCTAAAGTCGTGTTATTTATCTCTACAAATCTAAGCTCTCAACTTACGGATTCGAACCCGAGCTCGTTTCCGTAAGCGGTGTGTGAGTTTATCATTCTGTCCGTCATATGTGTTATAACTGTGTATGTGTAAGGTTTGATCGCTCGACCGGTACGACAGGTGTATATGGCATCCCATGGAAAGATTGTGTGCTTCTATTGATAACTGGCCTCAACGTTTAAACGTATTCGTGTATTGAACAAACACACTGCAAAAGTAATAAATTTTATTTGCAATTCGAAAAATATTTTTTTCTTTATTAATATTAATGGCAAGACTAGGTATTTTACACGAATCAAACCGAGAGGCACAGCAAATAGAACCAGATTTGAAATCTCACTTAAGTATAAAATATAGTCAGCATAGATACGCGCACAAATATTAAACCGAATATATTGTAAAATTACACACACTCAATAAATTGGCCTCGTAGATGTTTGCTGCAGGCCTCTGCCAAAAACCTGAACTCTACGGTGTTTAATCAGTCACGGCCTACATCGGGAGACTGCCTCTTTGTCTACTGATTGCCGACCCCCCTTCCCTCCCGCAGATGGGATTTAACTATTATTATCATGGCCAGATTCTGACACCAGGGGCAGCTCCCGCGCAGCATTTTCAGACACTTCTGCACTGTGTGTCCGCACAAATGGCTTGTGACTGTAGACATGGCCACCGAGATCTAAATTGGGCGAGGAGGACTTTGTTATAAAATTAAGTTTGTTAAGATGACTAAATCGTATCCCATATCCATAAATTATATTTATTATCCATTCTTATCCGTCGGCTTATCATCATATTGACAAGATAAGAATTCTCGATAAACTTTGTCAAATGAAACAATATTTGGACAGCTTCAGTGACGATTGTTTTTTATATCAATAGGGGGGCAAACGAGCAATTGTAGTCTTATTACGACTACTGACGCCCATGAACATCCACATAATTATTGTGCCAATGCGTTGCCCTCCTCAAATTTGACATTGAACCCCCATTCTTTCTGCTACGCCCACTCACTACGACTGGATTTTGCGAAATTCGCCCGCTTTTTATTAACAGAAGAATAATAGTAAGTTGTAGTTTTGCGCCCAAAAAGGGGGCTGGGGGCGGCTAGTTATAAATAATATTACTTATATGTGAATACTTGACTGCGTTGTTGTAATTTCAAGGATGTCCTTAGATAATCTTTAAAAAGTGTAAGAATTCTGTACGCACGCCCGATTTTGGGAGTAAGCTGATGAATGTGCTAAGTGCACTCGGAGGTATACTTACGTGCCGGGACTTATACCGAGGCCCGTAAACATCAACACATTCTTTTTTTATTATCATGTATAACACGTGTTCACGACGGATCACGTCCGTGTGGGCAGAGAGAACCGAGTACCATATTTTTTTCAATTATAAATTTATTTGCAGTGTCTTTGTAGTTGCATGCACGTGCAACTCATTGAGATCTAGAAGTTTCCCTGATGGCTTTAAATTTGGCGCCTCGACTGCTGCGTACCAGATAGAGGGCGCTTGGGACGAAGACGGTATTGGGAAAGCTATTTTTTGAAGTGCATGTCTTTAGGTGCGTCGGGCAATTTTCCATGGTCCATACCGAGGCCCATAGACATCCACATATCTGTTATGTGGACGTGTTGCCCTCCTTACCACCTTTCAACCAATGGCGTAACAGAAATTCATAAACACGTAACGCGACATTTTTCACACTCACGTGCATTTTGTCAGACAGATGAACATTTACAGATTTTTCCGATTGAGGAGCGATTTCAAAATTTTTTATATATTTTTCGCGGCGGTGTTGTCACTGTGGTCACATGGAAATCGAAGGCTATACGCAAGCACACATGATGGCGGGGTCGAGCTGCACATGCTTATAACAATGTGCTGTCGAATGTATGCTTGTGATAACGTACAATCAAGCTAACTTTAGTATAATATATGTGTATATTTGTGTTTGTCTGGGCACCGCAATCAATGATTTAGATTATCTTTAAATTTTAGTGAGGTTAGGTTTTCTAAGTCGATATATTTTTTTCTGAACGTCTGTGCCGATGTTTTTTATTTGAATATTGCTTTTTTTAAGGCAAAGGTGTTTCAATATGGGACATTGCGACACACATGGATTCATCCCCAATAAAGGACAACAGTACCGGTGACGTCGCCAGCAATTCGTACCACCTTTACAAAAGAGACGTTGAGCTGATGAAGGAATTAGGCCTTGATTTCTACAGATTCTCCGTATCATGGCCCAGAATTTTACCCACGGGCTTTGCGAATAAAATCAATCAAGCCGGCGTTGATTATTACAATAACCTTATAGATGAAATGGTCGAAAACGGCATAGCCCCATTTTTGACCATGTACCATTGGGATTTGCCAGAAGATCTCCAGAAACTAGGAGGATGGGCCAATCCTGATATAACCGAGTGGTTTTTGGACTACGCCAAAGTCCTTTTTGACAACTTTGGTGATAGAGTCAAAGTATGGATTACCATTAACGAACCGAAACAAATTTGTTACGAGGGTTATGGGTCGGATATGAAGGCACCATTTATGAACGTGACAGGAATAGCTGAATATTTATGTGCCAAGAACGTGCTGCTAGCTCATGGTAAGGCATATCGTTTATATGACGAAAAGTACAGGCAATCACAAAATGGAGAAATTGGAATTTCTTTAAGTTGTTCATGGTATGAACCTATGTCGGATTCTGTTGAGGATATTCAGGCGGCTCTGGATGCAAGACAGTTTGATGTAAGTGTTGGGTTGAAAACCATAATGTGTATTCGCATTGGAGCTAGATATTAAGAGACAGTCATGCTGAAATTGGGAGGGGGAGGGGGCAATTTCAGTTGTTGACACCTCACATGATACGGCCGCAAAAAAAATTCGAAATTTAATATTAACACTACATAACACAATCAGTAAAACTAACGATACTAATGATGTAACGCTGAAGAGATTGTTTATTTGAACACGCAAATCTCAGGAACTGGACCTATTTAAAAAAATATTTTCGTGTTGTATAGTGCTTTTGGGGAAAGGCTGGGGAAGGCTGTAGGCTAAATATCATGACGCTACGACCACACTTTCCACGTTACGCGGGTGAAGCCGCGTTAGTTACAACTAAATATACAATGCATATTGAAATGACTCTATTTGTTTCAATTATTTTCTTTTTTCAGTGGGGACAATACGCACACCCTATATTCACAAAGTACGGAGACTTCCCGCAAGAACTGAAGGATAATGTGGGGATAAAAAGCGCTGAACAAGGTTATCCCAAAAGTCGATTGCCAACACTATCGAAAAAGGAAATTGCGTTAATAAAAGGCACTTCGGACTTCTTCGGTTTGAATACATACACCAGCAAAATGGCGTACAGGGATGAATCTATACAGGGAATGTATCCTGTCCCATCTTATAGGGATGATGTGGGATCCATTCTTGTGAAAGATGCATCATGGCCACAAGGACAGTCAGAGTGGTTACAGGTAATTTTCTTCCTCTTCAGTAAAAGCAAGTGGGAATTGGCCTCGCCTGTCAAGGTTCCGTAGCAGTGAAGCAAAAAGGAACGCACATCACACCAAATCTACTTTGTTCTAAACCAATTTTCGTATTCAGTAATTTCAAAGTTAGAGGGGAAGGAACATTGTTTACCACCTTAGAAACAAATATCTCACAAACTATTTACATAAGATAAAATATCTAGAAAACTCCCTATTGTTTAAAACGTAACCAATAAGACCCCATACATTATTGGTGTCTTAAGTTGAAAGTACGCGAATGTTACTCATTACAATAAAACATACAATAAAAATACTCTATACGGCTATAATATTTCGGTAAAAACAATAATTCCTCAGTTAAGTACATTTATGAATTGCACTTAACTGAGGAATTATTGTTTTCTATCCTCCTATACCACGGAATTGTGCCGGCACGACCGGAGATGTACCTCTCGCTCACATAATACTGCCGTAAAGCGACAGCGTCGCTGTCACATTTCTTGCTGTTTGTGTGTAGCCGGTGGCCCATTTTAGGGTGATGGATGATAAGAGGGCAACGCATCTGCGTAACAATCCATGGACGTCGGTAGGCATAACAAGGATCAGTAACTGCCCACTTATGCTATAAAAAGAAACTTTCACTACATCATCGTGTTTAGCTGTAAGCTCCATTCACGTGCAGCAGACACACTTTACTCCATAACATCACTTTCAGGAGGTGCCGTGGGGATTTTTCAAACTGCTTAAAGAAATTAAGACTTTATATAACAATCCTATTGTGTATGTTACTGAAAACGGCTGGTCCACAGCTGGGGGCCTGGTTGATGATGACCGGATACGATATTTGAGGAGTTACCTCGACGCTCTGCTGGATGCACTCGACGAGGGATGTAACATCAAAGGATACACAGTCTGGAGTCTTGTCGATAATTTTGAATGGCTGCAAGGTTACACGTGCGTAATTGAATTTTTCAGCATACATCAACATCAATAACCCATCTTCACGCCAACTCCCTAATGGCAGAGAGGACGGAGTGCCATGCATCACGATCCTTACATGCCTACCCTACCGCCTCCACATTCATTACTCTCTTCATACAGACGCGCCGGTTGCGAAGACTCTTGACACCACCTTCGGACAGTACCCGATCAATGTGATTATAATATGTCAGTATTGCTCTACCCCGGTGTCTACATCCTTCCACATTCGCATTGTAGATCTGCTTTGTTAACCTTTCATCTGCCATTCTTTCTACATGCCCGAACCAACGGAGCATCCCTTTTCTCACTTTTACACCGAGACTTTCTTTCATACCTCTCTGTCTCTCCATTATTGCGAAAACGGTCGGCGAGGATTAAGTCACATAGTCTTCACCTACCGTTAGGCATTATATACACTACGAGCCAGTCGCAATACAAGAAGCTGAACTATAACTTTTATAAATAATTTTGTCGTTAGCAAAGGCATATGCACTTTGCATTCGTCCTTCACCATTTTCAGCCATTTACCCCCCCCCCCTTATACTATGACACATTTCGGAGTCAATAAAATATTTCAATGATGCAAATATTTTATTGTACTAGCGTTTCAATAAGCGTAACTCCACTCCTATTGCTCGTAGTGTTATGGTATATAGCCTATAGCCTTCATGTATAGATGTACTGTGCAACATAAATTTAGTTTTCCAATTCGGGCCAGTGGTTCCTGAGTTAGTACTACTACGGGAGTACTTACTAGCGCGTTTTAACAAACAAACAAACTCTTCTTAATATACAAATGTTTAAAAAACCACTAACTTATTTGTCGATATTACAGTGAAAAGTTCGGGATTTATGAAGTGGACTTTACAAGCGAACAACGGACGAGGACTCCAAGAAAATCTGCATTTGTGTACAAGGAAATCATCAGATCTCGAGTGTTGGATCCAAATTACGAGCCAGAGGAATATGTTGAGAAAAAATAACTTGTCCTATAATTGATTTGTGAAAAAATAAAAACCTATCTGCATAGTCCACGTGAACAAATTATTAACTTTACAAAATGATTGTGACATTTTTATTTAAGGTCGAGTATCAAACATAGTCCTTAATATTTATGTAGTCTCTACTATCATATTTGTTTTATATAGGTTTAACATTTCTTTCATAATATATTTCGTTACACGTAATAAAACAATAATTTATGAAATAAAGAATAATAATTATTATAACTAGGTTCCAACTTATGTGTAATATGTTCATGATGAAATTTAAACAATATGCATTCACTATGTGCACTGTTGGATAAGCAAAAGAATATTAGGCGCACTAACTAGTACAGTCAAAAATACGCAGCAGTTTTGTCAAAGGTTTAGTTTGAGGTGCATAGAGGATGGTCAGTAAGTTATATGTATCATAAGCAAAATATTCTTTGAATGACAAAATGTTGCAATCGTCAAACACAAACTTGTAGGTTACTGAAGAGGTGGCGGTATGGTTCTAAAGTTGAAGCCAGTCCGGAATGTCGAAACTTACAACAAAAAAACGAACCTGTTGTCGCAAACTGTCAGTGTCAAATATCAATAAAGAGTTCATTGTTACCTGAATGCAACGGTATCCTTTTGGAATTAAAGCCTCATTCATGTGTAAAAGTATTTTTTTTATGAAATGGGTGATTTGAACGATAATCCAATTAAACTTTGTGTAAAATGGAATGGAAAAGAATATGGTCTGCCAGAATTATCACCGTCGGATTCGGTGGCGATGTTAAAAATTGCCATCGAAAATGCTACTGGGGTTCGGCCGGAAAGACAAAAATTACTTAATGTTAAATTTCAAGGTATTATTGGTTATATTACAATTAAAGTATAGTTTTAAATAAAGATTTATTTATTTATTCGCATGAAGTTAATGGCTTTTACACAGTGTTCTGGTTACACATTCGTACCTGTGTTGTGGCGATGACCAAATTCATTTTTGACAGAACATCAACAAATAGTCTTCGTTTAGATTTTTTGCCAGCGAGTAATCATTGTATATAATATTTTAGATGCATTTACGTTGCCTACGTAATATTGGTATTATCTCATTGACCTATATATAAACGCACATTCGAAAATACTTTACATAGAAACTTGAAATTAACAAGGGTAGTAAACCTTGAAGTTACTTCCAAGTGTATATATATGTTTCTCATGAAAAGAGGACATCTTTCATATGATTAAAGTGAACATTAAGAAAAGACATTCAGTAATTCTACCCCTATAGTATAGTTCCAGTATTCTAGGAGCTTAAACATCTTATTTGGGGTGAATTCGCGGGGAATTGCTAGTTTTGAATATTTTTGTTTGCATGTATTAATTTTTAATATAAATTTAAAATACTAAGGACCAAAAAATGGATGGTGTTGATCTAATTTATATGCAAGTAATATGTATATTAAAATTGTCATACATGATGCATAAAAATAGTATGCATACAAAATATATAAGTATATATATATATATATATATATATATACTTATATATAAATGATGATGATAATAATAATATAAATGAAGTACTAAGTGGATGGTAAAATGTAACAAAATGGTTATGAACACCATTTTTCTACCAAGCTAATTTTCAAAATATTTTACTGTTATAAAATTTCCAAAAAGTACTGTTGTAGCTGCTAATCGAATACTAGAGCCATATTCTTGATGTTAGTAATTTAATGATAGTTAGTGTCTTATATGGTATAGTTTACAGCATAAATGAAAATAAACTTATTCAGTATGAATAAGTAAGAAAAAAGAATGTGTGTACGTCTTTGATGTAACAAGATAAAAATCTTTTTAAAAATTTTATCATTAACTTTATTCTAGACTACGAGAAAAAAAAACAAGAAGGTTTCCAATATATTGGAAGTTATTATTAAGTATTATATACTTATATATTATATCGCAATAACTTTTTAAACTATACTTTTGACTATAGTAGTTATATCAAACTGTAGTATATAATTTTTTGTAACTCTTTTAATGAGCTTTGAAAATTTACTCTCATTATTTTTACACCAGAAAGTATAACATCAAAATTTTCTTTTAAATATGATTACAGGAAAGGTAGCTACTGACAATTACACTCTGTCCGTTTTGAATCTCAAACCAAATTTGAAAATAATGATGATGGGTTCATTAGAAGAAGCAATTGAAGAGGCGAATACAAAACCAGATGTAGGTGATGATGTAGTCAATGATTTGGATATTGAAGAGGAGGAAGTTGATGTTGAAAACCAGGAGGTATGGTTAGACTTTTCATTTATCGATCATAACATTATAAATGTGCATCTTAACATAAAATTATTACTTGTTATTCATATTCACATGTTAGTAGCAAACCTGGCATTATCAGTATCACTCAGATGACGTCCACTCTTGGACATCTCCCCCGAAGAGCACCATAGGTCACAGTCACAAGCCACTGGCATCCAGTGGCTCCCGTCCCCCTTAATGAAGTCACAAGTCCCCCATTTGGAAGGCCATCCAATACTCCTTCTGGTGTGGGGCTGCCAGTTGAAAACCTGTCGTCCCCAATGGTTATCGATTCTGCAAACAATGTGGCCCGCCCACTGCCACATTGCTGATATTCTCTGAGCTATGTTACCCTGTTCTCTTGCGAATTTCAGAATTGCGGACCATATCTTGTAGAGAAATACCAAGCTTAGCTCCTTCCATGGCACGCAAAGTGACTGTGTTTGTTTAAGAGCTCAAATTTAGCGGCCAAGTACTATAATAAATGTCATAACATGACACACTTGTGATTATTTTATTATTCTATATGTAGCTTGAAGACAAAAGTCTTCAACCAATGCATTCTTCCTGTGATGACCTAGAGGGCCAAAACATGGCCTCTTAATTTAGGACAGGTTCGCAAGTTTGTGGTAGCTCAACGGACTATTGAACATGCTATTTTGGGTGTTTCTCTGTCCGACAGAAAAGTCATAAAGCAGAGAACTAAAGTGTCCGATATCACGTGACAAATAGATTAGCTGAAGTAGCAATGGACTGGTCACACACTCAGAAGAACAGATGGCAGATGGGGCCAGTAAGGTTCTGTAGTGGAGGCCGCATTTAGGAAAAGGAAGTATTGGTCAAATGTTCACCATGTGGGAAGTACTGTGCTGTAACCGGTCCGGGATGGATGCGAATTAAAGGAGATCGGTCGTCTTGACGTTCGTTGAAAGAGGTCAATGTCCAGCAGTGGACCGATAAGGGCTGATCTATCATATTCTAGACCAAAACATGACTTCTGGCCACATCCGAAATTCTCTCAGTATCCTACAGTGCCCATACTTTCTGAAAATAAAACATACTGAATTTGGTGAAGTTTACTATGCACATAAGCAATATCTTTGTTTTATTGTAATTTTATTCATTATATAGGATCATAACCTACCCTCTCCTAATATTTTAAAATTCATGTTGGGTAAGAATTGTATATTTTCAGGTGTATCTTGCAAAGATAAATAAGAGAGTTAAGGATTATAAAATAAATATATTGAATCCATCGAGAGAAGGAAAGAAATTGTTAGTTCTGGACATTGATTACACATTATTTGACCACAGATCCGTTGCAGAAACTGGTAAAATCTTTTTTTTATGCAATAAAAGAAATCATGCAGTATAACACCACCACCACCACCTTTGGTATTTGATCATTCCGATCATGGTATGAAATATTACTATGCAGCATGATCAAAAGGGATTTCTTCATTGGGGATTCAGTTGGTACTGATGTTTAGTGGCAACACAGGAGGGAAGAAGTATCCCCCTATATATCCCCCTATACTATAAAAAAGAAACTTTCTCATGCATGCAACTAGCATTTTCTATTTGCAATGGATTATCACATAAAATATAACCACATAAAACTAACTGACACTTCATTTCCAGGCTATGAGCTCATGAGGCCATTCCTCCATGAGTTCCTGACATCAGCATATGAAGACTATGACATTGTGATCTGGTCCGCCACGGGCATGAAGTGGATTGAGGAGAAGATGAAGCTGCTCGGCGTCTCCACGCACCAACACTACAAGATCATGTTCTACCTCGACTACCTGGCCATGATAACAGTGCACACCACCAAGTATGGTACTATTGATGTAAGAGTTTTGCAATTTTTTTTATTTAAGTATATGGGGAGGTTCATGGCGAACAAGAGACCGTTGCAAAGTAATGGTGATGAGTTACCACTGGAGGAAATGGGGGGAGGGCTATGCATTTGCATAACTTTGCCCGTGTGGATGTTAAGGGGCATTGGTAGTCACCTAATTGGCAACCATTACTTGTTATCTACAGAGGGAACAGAGTGTCATATGTCATGATCTTTAGAGGTCTCCGCACGTAACTGTCGCACCTGATGATGAGCGAGTTAGCTAAGCAGCAAACCCCTCGAAGTGGTGGCTTTGCTGCCTATGTGTACCCATGTGTTTTCTCTTAAAGACTAATCAGTATGATGGATGCGTAAAATTTAAACATTAGTATATTATTATTACTTTTAAATAATAATGTTTTCGATAGAAATGACTTCAATGATGAATGGAACTTGATAGAATATATTTTATTATGTAATAAATTAAAACTATTAAATAATATATCAATATGCTTTAATTAAAAAATAAAATAATCCAATAATAAAAAAATAATTGTTGGATTTTGATTAAAAACAGTGACTTAATAACGCAACACTCTCCAACGCTACAGTACATAAAAACTAAGCGGGACGACGTCGGGTTTGTAGGGAAGGAAGGAGCGAATAGAGAACCAATCATAACTCACGTCCGATACGCGTGGCCCTCCCGCGTCCTGCCTCCCCCCCCTCCGATACCGTATTTCGTACCTCTGCGCGATAGCGGTCATCCTTATTCATGCATACGCTCCGGTTGCGAATATTCCATCACCTT
>JAFELO010000472.1:382953-394533 GCA_017140195.1 Eumaeus atala
CAAGCATACGACAAACCACTCACAAAACATAGTAACAATTTATACATAAATAGTTTTTTTTAAATCTGATTGGTTATAATAACATAATATTAATTTACTGTGAAACTGACTGAACGATGGGTGGAAGGTATCTAAATGTATCATGGAATTACATGCATTCTTGTGATTGGTGCGTTTATTCTGGATATGGATCGATCTCCTGGCAAAATATACATACAGTGGAAACGATTGTCTTTGGAAATCGTCACCAAATGGCTCCGCTGCTCATCCACCACATGTAAACTATGTTAATAAAATATAAAATAAGGCAGATTTTTTGTTTGAACGCGCTAATCTCGGAAACAACCGGTCGAATTTGTAAAATACTTTCGCGAAGGATAGCTAGATTTATTAGGAAGGTTATTATTGTTAACAGAAATGAAATGGAGTCTCCGATTATGGAATTTATTTATTTTTAAATTCTCTGGATGTAGGACTATTTCACACAATCTTATCTGCCCAAATATGGAAGCGCGATAAGGGCATGCATGTTACGAATCGGTACGAAATCGGTAACTTTCTTCTACGCACTACTTTTTTTAAATACCTATTTCATTTCTATATAATATAAAATATGTTTTTATACGGTGACAATGGGCTTGACATATCACATTTGATAAGAACACTAATGAATATTTTTTAGAAGTAAAATGGTTATAGGTATTAGGAAGAGATAGCGCCATGTTGCATACGAGGAGGTAAGGAGGTAGTGCCGTGCATGGCGCATGACACTACATCCTCCTGTGCAACGGAATTGGGCCGGCACGACCGGGGAGGTACCTCTCGCTCACATAATACCGCCGTAAAGTGACATCTTCAGTGTCGCGTTTCGTGAGGTTTGTGAGTAGCCGGTGGCCCATCGGGGAGGGGGGTAGGAGGGTAACAAATCGGTATTGTAATTATGTTGATGTTCATGGGCGTGTATAGTCGTAAAAAGGCTCCGATTGCTCCTTTGCCCCCCCTATTCTATAGAAAAATATAGGAAGACGCTACGATCAATGGGATCAGGGCTAGTACTATATAGGCGTAGAGCTAACCATCATGTATTTCCTTTCCTCTCGCCTGTGCAGGGGCAGAACTGTGTCTCGATTCTCATCATACCTTTTCGTGTCTAACTCCTGAAATTCTCTAGTTATGTATCTGTTGTCAAAGCGGGAACGCGTAATGTACATGTGCTCATAATTCTTTGCTCTGTAAAATGTAAAAAAAACCATAATATTATTTATAACCGACCAGCAGTGGTCGGCTCGTATATGGTCTGGAGAGCAGTGGTACCCATCCCGCGCGCGACGCTAGCTCAGAGGCCGCGTTCACTTATTATTGGCTGGCTCAGGTGACAACGTGGCGGTTGGTCCGCGTGTTACGCCAAGATGTCGCGGATTCGACTCCCGCCAAGGTCATGGATGTTTATATATGTATTTCTATAACAAAAATCCTAAATATATACATACAATTTATAAGAATATTAAATATTTTTCCGTTGTCTAAGGACCAGTAACACAAGTGCTTAAGGTTGCCACAGGAGTAGGCTAACGTGGTGTAATAATTCCATATAGATATTATTATTATTATTGTTATATTAATTATTTTTTTATTTCTTTTTTTATAGTATAGATGGGGCACGATTGCTCCCCCTTCAATCAGCAATCAGAGCCTTTTCACGACTACTGATGATGGCCCATGAACCTCCGCATAGTTACCATGCCGATGCTTTGCCCACGTTTTCACCTCCCCTCGCCGACTCAATTAGCCTCCGGCTACTCACAAACCGCACACAACGCGATGCCGAAGATCACACTTGATTACAATGTACCTCGCCGGCCGTGCTGGCCTATTCGGCTGCAATGCACCATGGAACTGCCTCTTACTAACATTGTCGTAGGTTGTTAATGACTAAATTATCAGTACCTAAGTAACCTCACCGATAAAGTACACTGGAAGATCTATCGGAACTGAGGGGGGCTAAAAGCTACAAAAATACAACACAAACATACTTTTTGAAATGTCAACCTAACGTGTATGATTTTAAGTCGCTTTTACAATGCAGATTCCATTCACAAGATGTGCAAAATTCTAACGTATTTCCTTGAAAATCAACCTTACGCGCATGTGCTTAAGTTGTTTTTACAAAGTGCATAATTTGTCAGTTGCACTTCTTTTATATGTGCGGTTTTGAGATGCTCTCTGTATACTATATTACATATATAAAAATACTATATACTATATGGTATTTTTCTAAATCATTGGTTATGCCAAATCTTTTGATACAATACGGTAGGCTAAACAGAGGTTAGAGGTTAGTTTAGTCCACCCTTTTTTAAGTAAATGAAAACTGATTAAATAACTGATATGATTCGCTATATAGAGGGAAGCTACCAAAATTTGTTAAATAGTCTTAACAACACTCTACATTTGTGTTTTGCTATTATTGAAAATTCATTATAAAAAGTTTTCTATTAGTTTATTCGTAATGTAGAATTACCTATACTAATTATATAAAGTTGAAGACTTTGAGTGTTTTTTTTTGAACGCGCTAATCTCGGGAACTAACACGCCCGAATTGAAAAAATATTTTTGTGTTGAATAATACATTTATCGAGTAAGGTCATGGGCTATATACCATGACGCTACGACGAATAGAACAACACAACGAATTGAATTAAGTTGAAAGATGGCAACAAATTTGTGGATGTCAATGGACGTGTGTAGTCTCATCGTTTGCTATTAAAATGATATCATCACTCACCTGAATATTATAAGAAACAGAAACAAACTGGTGACACACGACGTCCAGGATAACCACGTGAACAGCGGGTTAGCTCTGTTCCTTATCTCAGTGACGACGCCAGCCGCCATCTGACTGTTCTGGTTCAAGTTGGCGCTGATCGCGTAAGTGTGGTGGATCCTCGTGTTGAAGGCGAACTCGCTGTTGATGAGACTTATAAAAGTTTTCAGCTCTGGAAATATAATGTGAAGTTGTAAAAGTGCCACCCATTAGCAAGGGGTAGTTCCAAGCTTGGCCCGGCACCATCGGGGAGGTACCTCTGCTCACATTTCGCCGTAAAAAAATCGTCACCTCCCTTTTCCCTGCTAATGGGCCACAAACGGCTGGAAATAAGACAGCCGTAAATGTAACTTTGCAGCGATATCATGCGCTGGTGGCTCCATAGATTTAGATATAAAAAGGAGGCCAGCATAAACGCGGCTGTTGAAGTCGAAAGATACAGTAATTGTAACTCACTATCTGTCTCTCTTTTTTAATTCATTTCTATTTTGGCAATGCGCATGCGAGCTTAGATAGACAAAGATAGTGATGCGCTCTCATCTTCCTTCTCCATCAACAAAGACGTCCACTCGCCGTCACATGCCTCTGGCATCTTTTCTGTCATTATATACTGTCTCTGTGGTTCAGTTCAGCTGCAATGTAACATGGCTATCTAGGCGCCATCACCAGCCCTGTGTGGGGTCGGGGTGTGTGGGGTTCGCCGCACATTATAGTGACGAATAACCACTAAAACAGCCACGAGTGCCATCAGTGCTGTCATTGATGAGGTGCCCCGGAACTACAAATCAATCAGGGCACCTCGATGGATAGCCAGTCCCTTGAGGAACGGACTCCACCTCCACCGAAACGAAAGGGTTTCCCCGTACCACAGGACAACCCCAGCAACTTTGGGACAGTACAATGGGTCACCCCATCTTCGCGCAGATGCTCTGTGTGCCAAAGCGCGTCATTCTCTTGTTCTTCTTTGGTCTCCTTCTCATATATGAGGGGTACAAAAACAGCCTCATAGGTTCAATTGGCTTCGCCCAAGATGTCTTGGTCCGGTCCATACTTGAACCGCGTTGGGAACCTTACACGCAACATTGTGATAACAACATCCAAACTGTACTTACTTCTCTTAAGAGTTGCTGCGAAAGACACGCTAGCATAATCAGCCACCGTGAAGAAACACGGCGCCCCCTTTAAGGGCTCACACGTTACCGAAGTGACATTAAGTTTCCGACGGCGCAGACTGATTTGTGTCACATTGTTCAAAGCAGTAACGCAGTGGTTGTATGGTGTACCGAATTTGTTGTTACAGATATCCACAACTTTATACAGCCAGGAACATGATGACTGTATAATGTCACCTGGAAAAATGGTGATGGTCATGAGCGAGCCTATTTCTCTTCTCTTCTTGATGAGTACTACTTTGTCTGCACCGTTGTCATGCAGATAACGCATGGAGACTATTTATTACCAACACCCATTAATATACTCTTGTGTAGTTCCGTTGACTTTCGAGTCGTCTTCTGCCATGTGTCGGATTTATCAGCGACAGGACCACCTGGTAAACCTACAGCATCGACCTCAACCCTTAGTCACTACGAAAACCAAGCTTTACACGATTTAGTATTACTCAGTAAGAGGTAGTACAATGCTACATTGCAGCGGAATTGGGCCGGAACTACCTTTCGCTCACATACCGGCGTAATATGTCAGCTTTGCTGTAGCGTTTTTGCGGTTTGCATGTAGCCGATAGCACATTGGCGGAGACGAGGAAAGGATGACAACGTATTCGCATAACTACAAAACTCTGATGCTATGTTAATGGCCATAAATATTTTGAGGATGTTTGTCGTCGGTAGTTATGAAAACGCTCTGACTTCTCGTTTGCCCCCCTACAAAATAGCAGAACCCTCACCCATCCTCGTGGTAACGTCTTCCATCTTCACAGTCATCTCCCGCACTTTGTACATCACGTGTCTTATTGACGCTCTCATCAATTTTATCGAGTCCTTCAATATGTTCAGCGGCTTCTTGTTCGAGTCCTCTATTTGGCGTATGCTAGTATTTATCTGTTCCTATAAAAAGCGACCGACAGGACAGCGTTGTCCACATAATTCGCAACGGTCACGATCCTCAGGAGTGAGACACCCGTTTATAGGAGGAGGTAAGGGAAACATAGTTTTCTTTAACGCAATGAAATTTGTAGAGCATTGGGAGAGGTCAGGAGGTAAACATACATCTTCAACAATTATGTGGATGTTTATGGAGGGTAGTCACCTAAATGCACCCGACACTTCATTTAGCACCTTAGACTTTAAAAAAAAATCAACGTTACGGATATGATAACTTACGTGACAGATTTATCTCTAAACACATCGCCCGAGTGAAAGGGGCGACATCTCTCTTTCGCCCCGTCCATTCGAAACGTTACTATGACGTCACAATTTCGTGCACGCATTGCGCTATCGTTTCATAAGTTGTAACGAACACGGCTCAGGTGCAATGCAGCCGGGTACTATTTAACACTATTGGGACTTATGCGGTTTCACCTCCCTGATTTATCTAGACATACTCGTGTCATAAAACAAACCCAGCAAAAGTTGTCTGTTTGTATGTGATCCATTTTCTCAAAATCTACAGAACGGATTTTCATGCGGTTTTCGCTCATGGATAAAGCGTTGTAGTGTATAACTTTGTGCATGTTGTTCACGGGTGAAGCTGGGGGTGGTGGTGGGGGGATCCTTAGTATGTCATAAAACAAGTTTCCCAAAAGCTGTCCCTCTGTATGAGATCGATTTTCTCAAAATGTACAGAACGTATTTTTATGCGGTTTTCGCCAATGGATAGAACGATTCCCTTGCAACATTTCAGTATATAATTTTTTTAGGTAACAATTTATTCATGAATGACCGAAAATGAATGAACGAAGTCGCGAGTAAAAAATAATTTACAATCATGAGAGTTTTCCAGGCCTATCAAGTATTCCCCTTCTCCCCAAGATTTTTGTATAATAGATGTCTCATAAAATCCGTCTAGACACTTTATAGCGCGTGACACGATAAAGGGGTTTAAATTTCATTTTCATGCGAGTGTAACGAGTGTTCGCAACCGGCGTGTCTGTATGAAGAGTTGATAATGAACTTGGAGTAATGAAGCGTGTAGCTCACTACACACTAAGTTAAATAGTAAGTATGAAAGGCACTGTCGGTGTGAAAAATGAGAAAAGTCCGTTAGTTCGGGCTCTAGAAAGAATTGCAGATGAAAGGTTAACGAATCAGACGTACAATGCGAATGTGGAAGGATGTAGGTTAGGTTAGGTTCCCCACCATAGTTCAAGCATTGTCGTGGCGGTGGGGCTCAGTAGCCTGGGGTTATTCGAGACCTTTTTTTTTGCGCTTTTGCGCACGGGACAAGGGGCGAGGATGGGAACCTCACCCCATTGCACTGTCCCAAAGTCGGTGGGGTTGTCCTGTGATGCGGGACAACCCCATCTGTGGAGGTGGCGTCGGTCTCTTCGGGGGCTGACTTGCCGTCGAGGTGCCCTGGTGATTTGTTGTTCCGGGGCACCTCATCAAAGGCGGCACTGGTGGCACTCGCGGTGGTTTTTGTGGGTATTCGGCACTATATAATGTGCCGCGGGCCCCACACACCACTGTCAAAAAAAAAAAAAAAGTTTGGTTAGTGAAAATTCACGAATGTGGAAGGATGTAGGTACCGAAAAAGACTAACAATGATATGGCAACAAACCTACATGAGATGAGAATGATCGGGTATTGTACGATGGTGTCAAGAGTATTCGCAGCGGGCGTGTCTGTATGAACAGATTAGTGGACGTGGGGGAGACAAGGCTGTTATGTATTTATTGACCAACAGGTCTTCTGTGATAAATTTTACTTGTTTAAGCATACGGGGAAGATTTTTATAGAATAGGGGGCAAACGAGAATAATAATATAAAAAGTTTATTAATTTAGCAAAAATATGTACAAGCATATAAAATTTTACAAATAGGTGCACACTAAACTATCAGCGTTTCCCTGGTTGACTCACTAGGAATCCCTGTGCCGAGCCAACCAGTGAAATCGGAGCCTTTTTACGTCTACTGACGCCCGTGAACATGGGCCATCGGCTAAATCATAATTTTTATATTTTTGAAAGTCGATGAATTTTTCCATATTTCGTGAAATATCCGTGCGAAGCCGGGTTGGACTGCCAGTTTGTACTAAGTTTACAAATTCATATTTCTGCAGCGCGTGTGACGGCGAAAAGCCGCTTTATGGTGTTCATTAAGGTGGACGTCGAAGAGTCATAACGCGTTTTTATGGCAGTAAATAAATGCCGACGCATTGTACTCCCTTCCTCCTCACCCCTCATGGGCCACCGGCTACTCACAAACCGCACTAAACGCGACACCGAACATGTCATTTTACGCCGGTGTCATGTGAGCGAGAGGTCCCCGGTCGTACCGGCGCCATTCAACTGCAATGCAGCATGGCACTAACTCTAACGGTAACATTGGCACGGTTAGTATTATAAGCATACGAATGAAATATATCGGACTTCTTTTCACTTCCTCAGCATAAGATGCGGTCCGAGTAGAATTTTTGTACATCAACTACCGACCATAATATCTTATATCTTATAACTAGCAACTATAATATATTATATCTTAGAACTATCAACTATAATATCTTATATCTTAGTACTATCAACTATAATATCTTATGTCTAAGAACTATTATCTGTAAACATCTTATATCTTATAACTATTAACTATAAATAAATATCAACGAATCTGTATAAGATTGTTGTTAGTTGTCATCCTCCACCCAATGAGCCACTGAATGTTATTTTTATTGACTAATATCGATCCGCACCGGCTTCGTCTTTAAATACATGGGCCACATTGCTACATTAATAAGTTATATGCTAAAACCTGCCTCGGGCTGAATCCCTGTATGCATTAGTGAGAACCGCACGAAAATCTATTCAATAGATCCGGCGAAATTGATCAAATGCAGACGGGCAGCTTTTGGAGAGTTTGTTTCATAACAAGTATACATATCGATGTCTAGTCGATAACTAGTGTCGGAGGGTTTTGGTGTGACTACTAATACCCAAAGCTGATAAATATCCACATAAACAGTGAGTATGCCTCCCACACCTCAATGGGTCGCCGGACTGTCACAAACAGCACTAGAGTATAGCCATTTACACCGATATGATGAGCGCGGGAGGTACCCCCGTGTTCCTACTAATTCTGCTGCAAAGCCGCCCCATGAGTCAGACCACAACAGCATAGGGGTACTGAAGAGCAATCGGTGCCATTTTATGTCTACCGACGTCTATTACAATCCGTGTAATACGGATTCTACCCCGCGTCCTGCAGGCTGCCGGCTACTCACGAACCGCACGAAACACGACAGTGTGACACACCTGACTGCACGCCATAGACTCGGTTAACACTTCCGAGTTCTTGAGGGTGTTCGTAGCGGGCCCGGTCAATATGAGGACCAGGGCGTAGCAGGTCAGAGTGTAGCGACCCACCCGCGAGAAGAACTGCGGCGTCGACAGGAGCACCAAGCATCTGTAGGAAGAGAAGAGAGCGCCAGTTCAGGCTCATACACATATAGGAAGAGAAGAGAGCGCCAGTTCAGGCTCATATACATGTAGGAAGAGAAGAGAGCGCCAGTTCAGGCTCATACACATGTAGGAAGAGAAGAGAGCGCCAGTTCAGGCTCATACACATGTAGGAAGAGAAGAGAGCGCCAGCTCAGGCTCATACACATGTAGGAAGAGAAGAGAGCGCCAGTTCAGGCTCATACACATGTAGGAAGAGAAGAGAGCGCCAGTTCAGGCTCATACACATATTTTGGAGCCATCTTTTGCACAACTTGAATAAGCCAAATTAATGTAGATATGCTTATATAAGCGAAGAGAACCGGGTTAAATGACATGGCTCAGAGAAGCAATAAGCTGGAATGGCAATGGGCAGGCTACATCCCTCGCAGGACCGATAACCGTTATGGGTTCTTGCTGTCGAATGCGGCCCTGCACCGGAAGAGGGGGTGTTGGTCGGCCTCCTACCTGGTGGACTGATGACTCGGTTAGGGAGGCGGGGTGCCGCTGAGTGCAAGTGGATCTTAACCGTGACAAATGTCGCTTAGTGAGCGAAGCCTATGGTTCAGTAGTGGACATCGCCCGGGTAACGATGAGACTAATGTAAAGATGAAGAGTTTGTATTGTATTTGGACGAAAACATCCAATTACCTTATTCTGCTGCTAAACGCCAGTCCCAATGTGAGCAGCAGTCCGAAAATAGAACTAATGTACGAGGCGTGCGCGACAGAAATTGACAATTGACACACAAAGAACACGAAACTGAGATACGTCAAGATGAGCCCGCTACAAAATCCGCTCGCGCTTTTCAGCACCAATTTAGGGAGGGAATCTGTAAAAAAATCACTATACATAGGTATAGAGAGACAAAAGAGTAAACGGGGCCATTTAGTGAGTATTATACTATGGGCTATGCTGTCGAGTTACGTAGAATTGAATGTGTGCTACAGATATCGGACAATTGACACAGAAATAACACGAAACTAAGATAGCCGAACGAAGTCAAGATGAGCCCGATGCGAAGCCGCTTGAATAAGACCCAATTTAGTACATTCTAAATGAACTATGGCGGTAGTAGGTAAGTTTCACGTCCGATAAGAGATCTTTTGGACAAACGAGTTGAGAGCGACGCCAACACACGGGGATAATTCTTATGAAGATATGTTGTCGTTCACCCCATCCCCCAATGGGCCACGGGCTATTCAGAAACGGGATATTGGACGCATACTTAAATATTCTATTACTACATACGTTTAAGTTACTAAATTTGAACTAATAAATTAATAATTATTATAGATCCAGTCAGTGGGGGCACATTGGTGAGGAGAAGGCGAGGCGAGCAACACATTTGTATAATAGTGTCGCGTGATGGCTATTTTCGTGGAGTTTGAGTTCGTACCCTGGAGATGAAGAGCTTCAAAATTGATACAAAAATAAAATTATTAATTACCCTCCGGTACCATCTTCTAATAGTAAATTAAGTCATTAAATTAATTTATTTACAGTTTAAAATCGACATCTTCCTGTTTCATAATATGTCATCAAACATCCATTAAGCGTAACATGTCAAAATTGACATAGAAGATTATATAGAACTTCACGAAGAGCCAGCGTTGTTATAATAATCTGTGGACTTATCACACCACTCTGTGTTTAGTACCGTAAATACTTGCATTACCGATATTTACATTATAAATTTAGGATATTTTTTATGTAAATACATATGACATATCCTAGACATAAACCGAACCCACAATCTAAAGTGCAACGTGCGGGACATACCCGCTTAAATTACCACTGCGCTAATCCGTTCTCTCTGTGATGATTTTAACGTCCACACTTTTTCCCAGTGGAACTTATACTAAATGGCATGAGACTCATCATCGCGAAAGCTAGTCTGACTGTTAGGCAAAATACTAGTAATAATAGAAGGTTCCTCCGGACAAAAAAAATATCGGCAAAAAGAACTGGGAGCGACTATGATATACGTACTCTAGAGAGAAATGGTCTGATAAATTATGTCAAAATTATTATTCTATTTGCCAAAGTAAAATGTCTATCACCTATTATACCAGAAATAAACCAGGATAAAACCAGAAGTATAGAAAAAAAATCCTATAGCATCGACGCCAAAAACATCATTTTTTCCACTTCAGTTGTAAGTAAAACTATTTTGCGCAGACGAGTAACAAAAGAAATCCACTTAAACTGATAGAAATCTGTATAGCTCCTAACAATAAATCTAAAATACATCCGATTTGGACGTAGCGAGAAGTTTTCTGTAATGCATCTCTCTTTTTACATCACAACGAAAATCCACTTTTAAAAATACGACGTCTGGCCGCATTCGTCGTTGTCATATTTTATTACCAACATAAAAAAAAACGAAAGTCAATGATTCAAACGGAGCGCCGCCGCAACTTCACTCTCAATTATACAATTGAGTTCATGCCGCCCGACCAACAATAAGACTTTTATAAAGTATTATAAATCAAAAGTTCGTTGACATTGTGAATATTCTCAAGAATATTAAATTTGTTTATTCCGTATTGGATCTGCGCAGGTTGGGTGGGAAACATGCGCAGAAGACTGCATTGCTACAAACAGACTTCACTCAGTAATTTGTCGTAGCGTCGAATAATCTTGTATTTTAACAATTTTATATTGCACTTAGGAATTTCGGTATTGTGTTAAATATATGTGTTGTGTGAAAATGATTTGATAATTTTGTTTGATACATAGTTCTGGTGAAAACTGGTAAGTACAAATACAATTTACGATATACAATAGAATGTAAGGTATATGAATGGTACGTTGAACCGGACGTATCTCTATCAATACTCATCTTTAGACAAAATTATCAACCGATCACCGATCGGTTAAACAACCTGTAATCGATAAATTGTACATATACTATATGGATTAAGAAATATATACAACGTTTGTAAAAGTTAATCAAGAATATAATAGGCTGTGTAAAAAAATGTTAGCTTGATGATGTAAAATTAAAAACTAAATTGTACTTTTTCAGTCTATTGTGGTTTGTGATTAGTGATGATAAGTTTGTGATACAGTTCTATATTTTTTATGGAAAGACGTGAAATGTAGAATCAGTGACGAAAATTATTAGGAATTGGGGAAGATTGAAAAA
>JAFELO010000472.1:394584-411652 GCA_017140195.1 Eumaeus atala
GATTATGAAATCGATAAAGAGAAGGGAGTCCATCTCATTGACAAATTGACTACATATTGATATTAAACTTTTCTAGTATTATTTAGGCCATAATATGTATAAAGTACTATGTAGACACGAAGTTTTTTTTATAGAATAGGGGGAAATCGGACCAACGAGAAATCGGAGCTGTTTTACGATTACCGGTGCCCATGAACATCCACTATGCCGATGCGTTGTTATCTAAATGGGCCACCGACTACTTATAAACCGCACGATACGCGACACTAAGTACAGAATACATCAAATTTGTCTACCTATTTTAATGATTTACTATAGCATTTTTTGTAATAAAGCTACCAACTTATTTTTTTTATAATTTATGCAATAACACAGTAGGATGTGGTGCCGCGCTGCATGGCAGCCGAGCTGGGAAGCTGCTAAACGCTCACATGTTATCGCCGCGAAGTGACACATGCTGTTGAGTTTTTTTTGTGGCTTGTGACTTTCCGTTGGCCCATTGCAAGTGACGACAGCACGTCTTCAAATGGTTTAAAACTGAATGGTTGAACGAATGTGTTAATGTTTGTAACTTAATCGCGACTAAACTACTTGATGATTTGTTTTACATTATAAAGAGACAAACGAGCAGTCGGAGCTAACGACTACGGATGCCCACAGATGCATAATATTCATGCAAATTTTTTTTCCTCGTCCTGTCCAATGGGTCACCGGTTACTTACAAACCACATGAAATGCGACAGCGAAGCTGCCACCTTACGCAGTTACCATATGAGCGAGAGATATCTCCCTGGTCATGCCAATACATTTGCGCTGCAACGTAGCATGGCACTACCTCTTACTAAACTACTCTAACTTCTTAAAAAAATGTTACTTTGTTGTTTTTCGGCGTAACTCATAAACCGTGATAGCCGGCAGTGGATATTTCGGAATATTCATTTCTTTTGGTGCTATAACAATAGACACTGAAGAATATAAGAAATTATTTACATAAGATACATCCACACAACTCTGCTACTCGCACTCGGTCGGCTTTTCCACTTGAAGTATCATTTGGAAACCCAGAAAAGGCTGGCGATGATGATCGTACGATCACAAGCGTAGGTGTGGATGGAGTCAAAATAGGATCCGCCATATTGACTGTGAACTAGGAGAGGCAACATAACATCGCGGCGGGAGCGTCTGAAAGGTACACAATAGGATCCGCCATATTGACTGTGAGCTAGGAGAGGCAACATAACATCGCGGCGGGGGCGTCTGAAAGGTACACAATAGGATCCGCCATATTGACTGTGAACTAGGAGAGGCAACATAACATCGCGGCGGGGGCGTCTGAAAGGTACACAATAGCTGGATTATATTACTAGCTGTGCCCCCGGTTTCTTCTTCTTCCATAGACATAACACAGAGATAGTCGGCCTTAAACGCTATTTCTATTATTTTTTTGTAGAATTGGGGCGCAAACGAGGAACCGGAGCCCTTTTTACGGCTACCGAACCCCAGGAACATCCACATAATTGCTATGCTGATTAGGTGCCCTCCTTTCCTCCCTCCCCAATGGCCACCGGCTACTCACAAACCGCACGAAACGCGACACTGAAGACGTCACTTTAAGGCGGCATTGTGTCGCACTTCATAGCGACAGATACTGTCACAACATAAGTAGGTACAAATACATGTCGACTGCCTCGTGGTCTGTTGTGCATGTTTTACTACTATCGGATTTTTCAATTCCGAAAAGATAGAAAAGAATTCGGGAAGTTGGCGATGTAAAGCCCCCGTGCTTCGGAGAGCCGTCGGTCCTTGCGCCCGATTTCACTCAGTGTGGAAATGCCGTCCCATCGGAACTGAAGACATCTATTCAGATGTGTTCTGAGTTGGTGTCTCTATGTGCGCATGTGGCCACGGTGACCGAAATTCAGCTAGGATGATATATAAGTTACCCAGTTTAGTAAATTACGTGTGGATTGATGTTCAAGCTTGAAATAGCATTGGGCTTTATCCACAACTCGATGAGACTTGATGAGGCTTCAATAGATAAAGTTATTTTCCTTTTTACGTTACGTTACATACGTGTAAATGATCGGACACTAGTTGTGCCCTGCGATTTCACACGCGTTTAATCGTCCTCAAGGGACCATTAATGTTTCAACATAATTTTATTTTTTATATTATTCCAATTCTGTTTTTATTGGTAATGTAGTGTATATAAGATATATATGTATATATATATATATANNNNTTTCCTCCTCGCCTCCAATGGGCCACCGGTAACCCAAAGACCGCAAGAAACGCGACACCGTTGGTGTCACTTTACGGGGTTATCATGGAAGCGAAATATCTCCCGGTAGTGGCGTGCCCTTTCCGTTGTAATGCAGCATGACATCACCTACTTTGGGTTTGTTACCCTTTCTCACTTAAACTACTCTAAACATTGTATGGTTTTTGTAACAGATAGTGTCATGCTGTATAGTAGGAGGTAGTGCCATGCATGGTCAATGGCACTACATTCTCTTATGCAACGGAATTGGGCCGGCACGACCGGGGAAGCAAGTGTGCGAACACTTGATACCCGAGCAAAGAGACAGCGTCGCTGTCGTGTTTCCTGCGGTTTGTTTGTGAATAGCCGCTGGCCCATTGGGACTGGATGATAGGAGGGCAATGCATCTGTGTAACAATCATGCGAATGTCAAAAGGCTCCGATTGCTCGTTTGCCCCGTTATTTTATACAAAAAAATTGTAAAATATTTAGATGAAATCAGTTATGCACTAGGGTTCTTAACTATTTAAGAACCCTAGTTCAATTAAGACAACTTCTTATATTTAGTGAAGGTCGCGGATAAAGCCACTTATAAGTTAACCATTAAGTGACCTGGATGCTTTCTTGGTACTATCCAGTACAAAATAATTTCATGTATTTCTAAAATACCTAGAATATTTAATGAAACCTAGACCGAGTTTCGTTTGGCAAACTTACAATGAAGTAAAACTAGTTGCATGCCGTTGTTTCGCTTCCTTTGTCGTTAGTTCAAAGCCTTCAACGGGACAATGGGACAACCTTCACACGGTTTCATATATATAATTTTATAGCTGACTTTACCTGAATAGAGAAGTCAGGGGAGGTTTAAAGGCGAAGAGTCAATGAGGGTTTGAATTTTGGTAATTAATAATGTTCTCCTAGCCGACTCCTAGTAAATTTGTTCTAATTTTATGGGCTTACATACATTTGGGGGCGTTCCATTTTTGTATTTTTTATATAGAGGGGAGGGGGCAAACGAGCAGTCATAGCCCCTTTCACGTCTACCAATGCCCATGAAGATCCACGAAATTACTATTCCGATGCGTTGCCCTCCTTTGTCCCCTTTTAGCTTTCTTTTATAGCACAGGGGAAGAAACCAGCAATCCTAGCCTTTCTACGACTACCGATGCCCATCGGCATAAATACTGTGCCGATGCGTTGCCCTCCTTTTCACCTTCCCCCCAATGGGCCACAAGCTACTCACAAACCGTACGAAACGCGACACTGAATATGTCACTTTACGGCGGTATTATGTGAGCGAGGTGTACCGCCACAGTCGTGCCGGCCCAACTCCGCCGCTCTTGCTATGTTTGTATAGGAGAATAGATTAAAGAGTCATTTTGTACTAACCCGGGGCTACCGCTCGATACTGGAAATGTGTGGTCACACACTAAATCACGTGGCCCTTGGTGACTATGCCTCTCTTGAGCGTTCGCACCGTGTCGTATATATTTGTGTCATTGCTGCATTGCAATCGATTTGTTCCGGCACTACCGAGGAGGCACCTGTTACTCAGGGCAACAGCAGCAACGCGTGTGCATAACAATTATACGGATTTTTATGGGCGTCGGTAGTCACCATAGAATGCTATAAACGACATTAGTCCTATGGTATATCCCCGCCGAGACATGTTTTCAGGTCATCTAAACTTCTGTCGTCTTTCAGGAGATGGATAACGAACAACCCCACCAGGAGCTGGTGAAGTGCGTGGTGGTGGGAGACACGGCCGTGGGGAAGACGCGGCTGATATGCGCACGCGCATGCAACAAGCATGTCTCGCTGTCGCAGCTCATGACTACGCACGTGCCGACCGTGTGGGCTATAGACCAGTACAGGATCTATAAGGACGTAAGTACGTCTTAATTAACCTTGACTCAATGCTCCATGCTCCAAAGACCAAAACGGACATACCATGACCAGATTAATCTGGTAATGACCGAAGGTATCAAGAGTCTTCGCAACCTTCGTTGTTTGTATAAAGAGAATAATTGATGTGTAGAATGTAGGACAAATCTGTAACTATTGTGACGTGTGGGGCTCGGTTCCCGTGACCGTAAAGATGTGTCCTTGGCGTGAAGATGTATTGTTGACGTAAAGATGTGTTATTGGCGTGAAGATGTATTGTTGGCGTGAAGATGTGTTGTTGGCGCAAATATGTGTTATTGGCGTGAAGATGTATCGTTGGCGTGAAGATGTGTTGTTGGCGTAAATATGTGTTGTTGGCGGAAAGATGTGTTGTAGGCGTGAAGGTGTGTTGTTGGGGTGAAGTTGTGTTGTTGACGTAAATATGTGTTGTTGGCGGAAAGATGTGTTGTTGGCGTAAGGATGTGTCGTTGGCTTAAGGCTGTGTTGTTGGCGAGATAATGTATCGTTGGCGTATAGATGTGTTGTTGGCGTGGGGATGTGCCGTTGGCGTAAAGATGTGTTGCTGGCGTGAAGGTGTGTTGTTTTTCACGCAGCTAACTTATTAGCGTAAACAATGGCTGTGCGGATGTTTCTAACGTCAGTAATCTCCAAATGGCTGCGATGTCTTTATCCCCCCACGCTTTAAACAATGCTATCGTATTGCCATTCGGCTACAAGGAAGACATGCAGACATACAAGGAAGTTACACATACAGTTACGTAGGGCACTGGATCACGTAATTCTATTAATCTGACTGTCACATGTTAAGCGATTAAGTGTTAACCCTCGGTTGCCAGGCTTCTGCTGTTTTTAATTCGAAGCTGATGGAATTATTCAAAATACTGTAGCCATACTTCAGGTTTTCGTAGACAATACTTTATGCATATTTACACACACACACACGCACACCCACCCGCACGCATGCACGCACGCACACAGAGGGGGACACATATGAACACACACACCACATACATTAATACGAGGAGTGATTGATAAATATCCGAAACGACAAAGGAAAACTTTAATAATCTATTTAAAACAATTTAATTTTTAACGTAGTTTCCTTCTACCTCGATGCATTTAGTCCAGCGCTCCTCCAATGCCGTTACACCAGTTTGATCAAATGTTTTCTCTAACCCCACAAAATACACGTCTGTGGCGACAATAACTTCAACATTTTATGAAAATCTTCGGCCACCTAACCACTTCTTGAAATTTGGTAATAAGTGGAAGTCGCACGGGGCCAGATCTGGGGAATAGGGGGGATGCGGTAATAATTCGAACCGTAATTCATGGAGTTCGGCAAATGCAACCCTTGATGAGTGCACAGGTGCGTTGTCGTGGTGGAATAAATCTTTCTTTTTGGCTAAATAAGGCTGTTTCTTTTGGATTTCTTCACAAAATTTCTGCTGCAATCTTGCGTAACACTCTCCATTTATTGTTTTTCCTCTTTGCAAATAATTCACAAAAATAGTACCTAAAGCATCCAAAAAAACAGTCGCCATCACTTTGCCGGCCGACAAAACCGTTTTTGCTGTCTTCCGCGCAGGTTTTCCGCTCTCAGTCCTTTGTTTCAGGAGTATAGTGGTGTATCCATGTTTCATCTACTGTCACATAACGCCGAAAAAACTCGTTAGTATCACATTTAAACAGCGCCAAACACTCCGACGAATCGTTCACTCGACGTTGCTTTTGGTTAACAGTGAGCAAACGCGGCACCCATCGCGCGCCAAGCCTTTTCAGTCGCAAATGTTGATGTAAAATGTTAAAAACGCGTTCAGAGGAAATGCTTACCATCGCCGCTATCTGCCGCAACTTTAAGCGCCGAATATTCAAAACGATTTCTTAAATCTTTTTGATCATGTACGGATTCGTGATTCCATTTGGACGGCCAGACCTGTTAGCGTCTTCTCAACTCTGTCTCCCACGTTTAAAATCAGTTACCCAGGTGTACGTTCTAATCAATGTAGAAGCAGCATTACCTAAAACACTGCCTAGATTGACTTTAATGCGGACCCTTTTAATACGTAAAATTTTATCACAATTATTTTCGTTTCTTTCCATTGTTGAGAAAATATACGGCAGAGAAAGTTCTAGGTACCCTCACACAAATCCTATCAGTTCGAATAAATTCAAATCTGGCGTCCTATTTTCGAAAAGATGATAGAATAAGTTCGTCGTTTCCGCCAGTTATCAATCAGCCCTCGTAAAGCATTATTTGCATGCATTAATGAAACTGTATACATAAAATTAACATGCAATAATAAAACTGTACACTATTTAAGTTTGAATGTGACATGCGGATAAGCGGGATCTTCCGACACAGGTTTTCTTCAAAGCCACATATGTATTGTTACAATTATTCTTGAAAGAAGAAATAAAATTATTCTTATTTTTATCTTTTTCTTCACCATCGTGTTTCGTTCGTAAGATCTTTCCGAAGTCGAGATGTTTCCGGAGTTTAGGCCGATCTAACAACTAAAAACATCCTAACTTCGCTCTTTCGTATGACCTGGGACTCGTAACGGGACTTATTTCTGTAGCTGTTTGCTACGACGTCATAATATTAAATATAAGTCTGATCTAAGGCTATTTCACAAGACACCGAGACGGCAGATCCCGGGAACCACGAATAACGGTTTGATTGTAAAGTTGCTTCAAGGAAATTAAAAACAGACAGAAGAAATCGTAACCAGATATCATAGACTTTATTACAATTCAGGCTTCTGTTCTCAACGATCAGTTATGGAGGGTCGGATATTTGAGAAAAAATGAGGCACTAATGTGGCCCTGTGACAGATAGTTTGAAAATAAATAATTTCTAACTTAAACCAGCGCATATTTACAACAAGAATTAAATTGGGTGACCCAGATTCACAACGGGAATAAGCTGTCCAGCCAAATATCAATGCTAAAGACAATAATACCGACGTTACGTAATGTCATGTAAGACACCATAAGCAGAAGAAACCATAAAAATGATCCGTCTCATCGATTTTGAACTCTGTGGCATGTGAAATAGAGTCCATAGTCGCACAATAAACGAAAATACTTATATACATCTTGTAATATAAGTACGTATTACGCTTAGAATACAAAGTGTTTGAACATTTTCATCGGATTATTAACGTCTCTCCTATGACGTCATGAGGTAAGGCACTAGACATTTGTCGCGGTGTTGCTTGACGTTTGTTGAGTACAAGCTGTCCCGATAGATTTCGGAGAATTTGTTGTCATTTTAACGTATCAATGTGGGGTACATGTCAAAAACTACTATACTAAAGGTTAAGATTTAGTAACGTCTTTGTAAATATTTTCAATGGTCTGGGCATATATGTTGAGCTTTTAACTTTGTATGCGCATCAACACATTTACGGTGTCAGAGGAGGTGCGGTGTGGGGCGGGACGCGCAGCGTGTTGCTCATAGCCCGCACCTTCCTGAGAGTAACTGTATTTTTTTAGTATAACGACGCCCATAGACATCCGCACTGTAGTCGTGCAGATACGTCGCGCTAATTTCCTTATCCCAAAACGTGTGTGATCACTTTCCAAGTAATTTTGATCGAAACACATTCCTACATATAAATGTCGGCCCGAACTCCATCACGCTGGAACCCTGTTTTAGTAAAACACTAGTTTTTCTCTTTTTCTGTTTAAAATCACACTAATAAATGTAGTAGATATACCTACAATGTGGTAGCTACCAAATATTATCCCACTAATAACATAAACTTGCCTTCACCAACGCGTATAAATAATTTGCATCGCCCCGCGGATTCACTCATGTAACTCCAGTCATATTAGTCGCAGCGTTATGGCCTATAGACTTCCTCGATAAATTGACTTCAATGCTAAAATATTTTCTCAGTCCCGGCCAGTAGTTCCTGAGGTTAGCACGTCCAAAGAAACAAACTATTTGGCTTTATACTATTAGTATAGACATGACAATAAAATTCTGTTCTGCCTCGTAATCCTAGTGGTAAGCATGTTCAACGATGGTCCTGAGGTGCCATTCCGAACTCAGCAGCTTGGCGGTTTTACACTCCCGTGCCGCGGTGTGCACGTTAAGCTTCAGTAAGAGGTAGTGGCATGCTACATTGCGGCGGAATTGGGCCGACACGACCGGGGAAGTACCTCTCGCTCACTTGACACCGCCGTAAAGTGACATCTCCGGTGTCGCGTTTCGTACGGTTTGTAAGTAGCTTGTGACCCATTGGGGGGGAATGTGAAACGGAGGGCAACGCATCGGCATAGTTAGTTATGGTGATGTTCATGGGCATCGGTAGTCGTAGAAAGGCTATGGTTGCCCCTTTTTCCCTCTATGCTATAAAAAGAAGCCGTCGGTCCTGCGCCTGATTTCTCTTCGGTCGTATCGGACTGCCGTCCCACCGGAATAGGTGACGGAGGGAATAGAGAGTGCACTTGCGTCTGCGAAGTCATTATCATCAAAATAAAAGCGCGTCATGTGTTCTAAATCGTTTGTAGCTGTATAAAATCACTTCTCCGTATATGCCGGCCCACAAAAGTTGGACTACAATGCATCATGGCACTATTACATCACCTTCACGCCGAAGACTGTCGGACATAGCGATCCTCTGGAGAGTAGCAAGTGAAGGCTAGATCAGACTAAACTGTAGGGGCGAGGGCGTTAGCGCCGCCAACAGTAGTAGATGCTTCCAAAAAGAAAAAGATAGAATCCAGCGGTGGCCATGTTCATTTATAATTTAGAGATGACACCTTACACATGCGTTACATAATCGAAAACAGATATCGATTTTGGAAATATTTGTAGAGTGGAAAGTAGTGCAACGCCGAACTATCGATTTTTACAAAATAAATAAATATGTCATTTATTGAGGAACATTTAACATAGATATCATACCGGCGTAAAGTGATAGCTTCAGTGTCGCGTTTCGTGCGGTTTGTGAATTTCTGGTGGCCCATTGGGGGAGGGGCGGTGAAAGGAGGACAACGCATAGGCATAGTAATTATGTGTATGCTCATAGGCGTCGGTAGTCGTAAAATGCTCAGGTTGTTCGTTTGCTCCCCGCCAAAATGCATGCCCTGAGCATTTTATTTATTTATATATTCTATAAAGTAAAATAAACACCAGATTAACTTGACATAATAGATGGTCCATTGGAGGGGAGAAGGAAGGACAACGCATCGCCATAGAAATATGTGTAGAATTATGTGGATGTTCATACGTAGGTAGTCTTAAATAGGTTTACTCGTTTGCCCTGTATTCTATAAAAAAATATATTTTCATGGGAACAAACGGGAAATCGAGGGAATCGGCGTAGTGTGGTAACACCTTCGGCCCGTACCCCGCCCCCCCCCCCCAAAGGTCACCAGACCGGACACTAGGAAAAAAGCGTTGTCTCATCTCTGTTGAAGCGCTTATTTAAGCTTGAGAAAGCGTTACGATGGTGTCACCCTCGATTGCTTAACCGGCGTTTTACACGATTACACTTCTCATTATATTTCATTGTCTCTTCATCGTCCTAGTGTTTTCCCGTTTCTGCAGTAGATGATATCGATGTCTAACCTGATCTGGGAGATTCGACGAGGGCGCCAGTTTTCATACAAGGCGACAGTCACCTGACCTCCGCCACCCAGCAGGGAAACCAGACCCGATCCTAGATTAGGTCGGATTGGGATACATGAATCCGGGTTCCCTTCTGTCCTTGCGGCGAGGGAAAACACCGGCGTATTCCCTCGCCGTAGGAGCACTTAGAAAATATACTTATGTTAGGAAATTCATCGTTACGTCGTGGCCGGGGAACCTGAACTACCGGAATGCAATGCACTCACCACTAGACCATCGGGGCTATCCTTTTTTTTCACATCTCGTACTTTTAATAGTTTCCAAAGGAAATGTAACACAACACACCAATGATACCATCATTGCACTTTAGATACCTGCTCTTGTAATTGAAATACTTGAAGTTGGCGAACGCTGTTATCTAAGAGAGGTGAAGGTAATAAGAACTAGAAATGTGGAGTTGGGGGGAGGGGGGAGGATACCTCGAGCTTTAGAATCGAAATCCTTCAACCGATCTAACCCAGTATGACGAACTATGCTGGAGACAAAACTCTATGCACTTTTTATTCTTTCACTCAGTAGCACTTCAGAGTGATCGGGCGACTGCCACGCCAGTTAGTAGCTGATTTTTTTAAAAAGAATATGGGGACCAACGAGCAATATGAGCCTTTTTACGACTACCGACTCCCATGAACATCCACATAATTATTATGCCGATGCATGATATGCCGTCCTTCCTCTCCACATAGGCCACCGCCTACTCACAAACCTACGGCTACGCACTGAAGATGTTACTTTACGGTGCTATTATTGCACATAATAGTACCGTAAACTAACACCTAGCGTGGCACTATCTGTTCCTGAAACAAGAGAATGTGTTTTGTTTGCATTGAATAGGCTCCGAAACAACTGGAACGAATTGAAAAATTCTTCTAACATTAGAATTCTACATTATGAACTATCTATCTATCATACGCTATATAATTTTTTCTCAAACGATAACATAATTATTATCCAACTCTATGACCGACACGCGCCATTACGCCCCGTAAAATTAAAACATTCACCCGCACCTTGGTTCTCTGATGTGATTCGGACAGTGATGAATAAAAGAAATAGGGCCAAAGCTAAACTTAAAAATTGCTACTCTGTGTCTGGTCGGGATGCTTACAACAAAGTCCGAAATCGCTGTAATACTATGTGTAGGGATGCACAGCTTCGCTACATTCACTCGTCTATCGGAACCATCTATTCCTCTTAATTTAGATATAGATTCGTTAAATAGACATTTTTCTCACCCCTCTTACAAATTTGACGCACACTTAAAATCTCAAACCATAAATTAACTTTCCTTATTAACTGTTCAAAATTTCAGCCCGTTTACATTTGGTGAACTGACTGTCTGTGGTGTTAGAGGGGCTGTATTGTCCATCTCCTCGAAAGCCTTCGGATGTGATTGAATTGGCCGTGAGATGATTCTCCCTATAATCGAGATGATTGGGTGAGTAACCCATTCTGACCCATATTCTAAACTCTTCCCTTAACGCATGTATCTTTCCAAGTTCATAGAAAGATGCGTATTTAATTCCCTTGCCCAAAAAACCAAATCCTCTTTCTTTTTCTGATTATCACATCATTTCTATCCTACCATTTTTATCGAAAATCCTGTGATGTATGCAATTATGTTTATTTTTAAACAGACATCTTTTAAATACTTTTCAGTCAGGTTTTCGCCCAGGTCATAGCACGGCCACTGCTCTTGTAAAAATCACGGATGACATTCGGTTAGGGAAGGATATTAAAAAGTTAACTATTTTAACGCTACTCGATTTTAGCAACGCCTTTAACAACTTAGACCACGAAGTGTTACTACTTTTACTCAGATCTATTATTATATTTCCCGGGGCAGTTGGCTTGTTCCGAAATTTTCTTCAGGGTTGTCGGCAGTGTGTAAAAGTGGACAACATTTCCTCAGCTTTGCACAATATTTCTACCGGAGTTCCTCAAGGCAGCGTGCTATCACCTCTTCCTTTTTCTATCTTTATAAACTCTATCTCTATCAAAATATCTACTTCATACCATATGTATGCAGACGATTTGCAGATTTACAGACACACACCTCTGTTATCGATCTCCAGTGCTATTTCACAAACGAATGACGATCTTGACTGCATACTACAGTGGAGTAAGAGCTATGAACTGCATGTGAATTCCGAGAAGACTCAATGCATGATTATTGGTAGCCGACAATTAATTGCCAAAATTGATTGGGAGCAGCTTCCGAAAAATTACTATCAGGGGATCTATAATTACCATAAGCAAATCTGTCAGAAGCTTGGGCATCCATTTGAACCAAAGCCTTTCGTGGCATGTACAACGCCAGGAGTTGCGAAAAATAATGTTGCTGCAACACCAGCTGCTTTGAGGACACCTGAGTAAATTGCTCCCGATTCCTACCAAAATTTCCTTAGCGCAACCAATATTACTACCGATTTTGGATTTCGCAGATGTGTGCTATTGCGACATCAATGAAGCCTTTCTGTCTACTCTCGAATGTCAGCAAAATGTTTGTATCCGGTTTATTTATACGACTATGTTTCTCAATATCGTACAGAACTTCAGTGGCTTCCCATCAAACTACGACGGAATTCTCACATTCTCCAACTTCTCTTCAATGTCCTATTTAACCCTTCATCTCCTTCGTATTTAAAAGATCAATTTTCTTATGTCAGTAACCATACTTCTATTCTTCGTTCTTCGAATAAACTAACTCTTTCATTTCCAGTACATAAAACTTCTTTCTTTGAGAACTCCTATACAGTGTCAGCTTTCCGTTTGTGGAATGCTCTACCTGAATCTGTGAAGAACTCGCAAACTATTACGACCTTTATAAAAAGGCCTCAAAGAACACCTCTACCTCTCGATATCTACCGTGTAGAACGTTGTTGCTCGTGTACGTGCATGAATATTTATATATTTGTATATTATGATCATTAATGTATGGTATTAATATATATCTAATTTTTTTTCTATATTTTTTTTTCTTTTTGTGCCTGTGCATAGTTCTAAGTTCTAGAATAAGTTGTTGTAAATACTTAGTACAAAATAAATTGTTTTATTATTAATCATCTAGATTACAAAAACTTCAATCATGTAACAAAGGTGTGAAAAAATATCAACGTAAATCCTTATCTAGCCGCTAAAATTACTGACAAGTTGTCGCGACAGGCGTGGTTCTGTCATAGGTTGAATTTGTTGTCATGGTGACGTGTAGTGTTTACCAGTCCGTGACTTTTGTATTTTTGTAAATCAATAAATCATTTGCTATATCATCCTTTATGTAACATCCGTGCGAAGCCGAGACAAACTACTAGTCTACTATAAAATAATATCATCCTCTGCAATAAAAGTCAAATGTAGCTGTAATAAATCCAAGTTATCGAGCCTGTTTGTCATAAGCTAAATGGTTAGTATTTGTTTCGAAATCGCGAATGAATACCTTGCCAGGTATTTCATGTCTCTACAGCTTGCCAGCTAGTTCTGCCAGGTATGGCAATTAGCAATGATTTTAATACGTTAATAGTTACGTTAATGCCAGTTAGGGCTGCCAGGCATCTTCCCACCACCGTTCCTGCCTTGTCGTGGCGGTGGGGCTCAGTAGCTTGGGCTGAACCCAGACACCTTGGGCTAAGCCAATTGATCCGCGGAGGCGGGTGCTCTTTGTACCCCTCTTATAACAAGAGAGGACTAGAGAGCAGAAGGAGGATCAGCTCTGTGTACCCCTCTTATAAGAAGAGGGGACAAAAGAGCAGAAGGGTGCGACGCTTTTGCGCATGGGGTAAGGAGCGAGGATGGGAACTTCACCCTATTGCCCAGTACCAAAGTTGTAGGGGTTGTCCTGCGGTGCGGAACCACCCCATCTGTGGAGGTGGCGTTCGTCCTGGGACTGACTAGCCGTCGAGGCGTCCTGATGATTTGTTGTTCCGGGGCATCTCACTAAAGGCGGCACTGATGGCACTCGCGGTAGTTTTTGTGGGTATTCGGTACTTTGATGTGCCGCGAGCCCCACACACCACTGGACTCCACCCAGAGTCAATGAAGGCGCGTAAATGCGTTTGCCCTCGTCAAGAAAAAAGAAAGGATTGTCAGGCAATTATTATTATTCTTTAACTAGATAGTTTAGTGCCATCCATGTACTATCTAGGGAAGACATAAAAGTCTTAGCAGGTCCGTCGAACTGTAGGCGCGGCGCACGGGAGCAATAGCGCCGCCAACCAGTAGTAGATCCCTCCGAAAAAAAACTATCTTGGGATGCCAGGTCTGGAAATATATTACAAAGCTGAAGAGTTTGTTTGTTTGAACCCTCTGATCTTTCGAACCCGGTCCGATTCAATAAACAATTTCATTGTTAGATAGTCCATCTATCGCGGATGGCTATAGATTATATACCATCTCGTTACAACAACACAAAACCCCGGGGTTCAGCTAATTTAATGTATTTTTGAACTTGTATCATTGAAGTAGCTAGATCATAGGGTTTTTAAGCCAATGTATTCTGGTGCGAAACCAATCGTGACAAAATCAATTAGCTAACTACCACTATCCGGCAGTCCTAGATTCACTTATATACCGCATAGCCACAGCGCGTCGTATTAATGTTAATCTATAACACGTCACGTTGTCACGTAGGATTACCCAATGTTTATGATTTTATGTTCTCTTACCATTAGGGAACTGGCATGAAGAAATATGTCGTCCGTCCGATGGTTGTTACCATTCTAGTTCTCTTTCGAGAAGTCGAACATACTCTTCGACCTCTCGAAAGAAAAGTAAAATCGATATAGATTTATTCCGCAATGGAGAGTGGTATCGGGTCCTAACTCAACGTCACTAGGGCCCAAAAGACCGAACCCCGCTCATCCGACCTAATCTTCCTCCTGCAATAGACGACGGTGAAAAAGCCGTTATACAAGCCGACACGCTGGAATCTCCATTGTAGCCCGAATACCTTGAAGCTAATCCCTTCTTACGTAGCCGAGGCACATCGGGAAGTTGAGCATCGCCTTCCTCTACCACCAGAAGGCGACCCTATACGTCCTATAACAATAGACGAGGTGAAATTCTACAAAACACTTCGTCACTAGACTATCCCTTGGACCAGACGGAATCACAAACAAAGCGCTTAAATCTTGCCTCCCGTTCTAATAAACCTCGTAGTGTTCATATTCAAAGCCCTCCTCATAGGGGGATGCACGTACCCAGACATATGGCAGGAAGCCAATGTGATCAGTAATCACGAGCTAGGCAAGCCTAGAAACTTGCCCACTAGCAACCGTCCAAAAAGTCTCATCAGTTCAATTAGCACTTCATTTGCATCAGTTCATTAGCACTATCATTGGCATCGCACGCATCAAAGATGTAGTGAGGTATGGATAAGGAACTCTTCAAAGACCCGCAATTCGCACGCGAAGCTCACAGATGCCCGTTACGTGTACGCCATATCAATCCGGTGAAGCTATATTGGTTTTCTCTTTGCTTCCACTTATGCTATGCTCAGGTCCTTAAAAAAAAAAAAGTAGGAAGTGTTTTTTTATAGAATCTTTTTATTTGTAGAAAACGAGCAATCGTAGGCTTCTTACGATGACCGACGCCCATGAATATCACATAATTACTATGCCCGATGCGTTGTCTTCCTTCCTCCCCCTCATTGTGCCATGTGTGTTGTACATTATTTACGCTACCACTGATTAACGTTTTGGACAGCCATGCTCAACAAACATACCCACTGCACGATGAATCGGATGGCTAATGATGCAACCGCCTGGATGTTGACGTAACTGTCAATGTGAAAATCAATAAATTTTGTCGCCGACGAAGGGACAAGAGAGAGGTGCGAGCACATGTCTTCTTTCTCTTTCTCTCATAGCAAAAGAAGGACTTCCTTAGACGAAATATAACTTGGCTTCGGTCATGTTAAACGGATTGCCGACACTGACGATGGTCCGACACGACCGGAGAGAAATCAGGCGTAGTACCGCCGGCTTCTAATAATGCCTACTTCTAAATCCTGATTATTATTAGCAGTTGCATTGCAGGTGAATTGTGCCGGCACAACCGCGGAGGTAACTCTCTCTCGCTCGCATGATACCAGTGTAAAGTGACATCTTCGGTGTCGCGTTTAGTGGGGTTTACGAGTAACGCATCGGCATACTAATTGTGCTTATGTTCACGGGCGTCGGTGGTCTTAAATGGCTTCGATTGTGCGCTTGTCTCTCTATAGTTAGTATAAAAGAGTCGTATGGATGGTTCTACTCGGGATTCAACGAGGCAGCCCAACCTCGTTCAGTAGTTTTTACATGTAAGATTAACAAATGTTATAATATTAGTAAGGTTTCTAACAAATTTGAGACGTATAACATGAAAATCTTATTATTAGGCTTGTCCCAAACTACTAGTTCTATTTTAACGGAATTCCACGTTTATACCTGCATCTGTAACTTTGTCAAACTTAAATTAATATCGATAAATTGAAACTATTTATAACATTCGGAAGAACCTTCCATGCTGCATAGGAGGAGGTAGTGCCATGCATGGTGCATGATACTACATCCTCCTATGTAACGGAACTGGGCCGGCACGACCTCTCTCTCGCTCACTCTATACCGGCGTAAAGAGACAGCGTCTCTGTCGCGTTTTGCGCGGTTTGTGAGTAGCCGGTGACCAATTGGGGGTGCGGTAGGAGGGCAACGCATCTGCGTGACAATCACGCGAATATCCATGACCGTCGGTAGTCTTCAAATTTCAAAAAAGGCGCCGATTGTTTGCCCCCTTATGCTATTTAAAAAAAACCGTCACAGAAACTCGTGGACCAGCCCAGAAATCTATCTTACTAATACGTACACACTGAAAAATAAAGTACGCAAAAGGTCTGTGTGTGGTGTGATTGTTAGTGTTTGTGATGTTTTTAAGATAACAAATCTGACCGTTCTTATAAATTTTTTGAAACCGGGGTGGATCGCTGGTAATCGCTGGTATAATTTATGATATTCTTTGCAAACGTATTGTGTTGAAGAGACAGTTAGACACACAGGTGGACCGACAGTTGGAGAGACAGTCGACAGACAGGTGGACAATCAGACAGACAGATGGACAGACAGACAGAGATTCGGACAGACGGTCGGACAGACGATCGGATAGACGGTTGGGCACACGGTCGGACAGACGGTCGGACAGACGGTTGAGCAGATGGTCGGACAGACGATCGGGCAGACGGTCGGACAGACGATCGGACAGACGGTTGGGCACACGGTCGGACAGAC
>JAFELO010000472.1:411690-445832 GCA_017140195.1 Eumaeus atala
ACGATCGGGCGGACGGTCGGACAGACGGTTAGGCAGATGGTCGGACAGACGATCGGGCAGTCGGTCAGACAGACGATCGGACAGACGGTCGGGCGGACGGTCGGACAGACGATCGGACAGACGGTCGAACAAACGATCGGGCAGACGGTCGGACAGACGCTTGGGCTGACAGACGGATAACAAGATGATTCTATCCTATAAACTTGTTTAACGGTAGGAACCCTACAAAATCGGAGTAACACATAGTTTGGCATTTCTCCAAACTTAATCAATTAGCACTTTCAACGGATTAGACATTCATGTTTATCGCACAAGGTTCCTAGAGTCCTGTGTTCGTGTAACTAATGTCTCATCGTGACAGCCACAGCGGTGTAGTGGTTAGCGCTACGGACTCCCACGCGGGTAGCACGGGTTCGATCCCCGCCGTGTTTTTCTAACTTAATTACATATTCTGAGTGCTCTTACGGTGAAGGAAAACCCCGTGAGGAAACCCGGATTCGTGTATTCGAATTCAACCTAATCTAGGCTTCGGCTTAGTTTCCCTTCTGGGTTACAGAGGTCAGATGACAGCTCGGTAAACCCCTTAGGTGAGGCCGCCGACCCCGATATCATCTGCTATAGAAACGGGATAGGGTTAGGACGAAGAAGTACCGTATGACTAATCTCAATGACATTTTTGGCGGAACCCTTTGAATTATTAGTAAATTTAGTAAGAGGTAGTTCCATTGTGAAACCGGAGGTACCTCCCGTTTAACGTATAGGAAAGTCTTTTTATCGTTTCATGTTGCTTATTAGCGACCGAGGGCCCACGGGGGCTAGAGGGTTAGGGGGCATAACGTCTGCATAACCTTGGGTTGTGTGGGTGTTTATTCGCCTGGGTAGTCATCAAAAGGCTTTGGTTACCGTCGCGAAAAGCGTAGCCCTATTAATATGAATATTCATGTCTCTTGTGAGTCTGTGGCCCATTAGGGGAAGCAGACAAAGAGCATCGACGTATCCCCTGTTTAATATTTATATGAATGGCGGTTATAAATGTGGCGCTATTAATGTGAATTTATTAAAGAAATGCTAAGCGAATTTCATGTAGGTCTGCCATTTTGATTTATAAAATGATTTTCACAAACTAATCTTCCAAATGACGGAGGCATGCGGTGGAAACGCCTTAAAACCGAAATGGGACATGCGATCCAGTGATTTCTATTGTAGTATAGAAAAATAAGCTTTATGGTCATGTGAGTTAGAATCCAAAACCGTACGTCAGGGATGAGTTTCGAATAACATTTGTTAGTTCACATCGATCAACGAAAATTTTATATTCTTATCCCCTTTTGAGTTTCAGCAAGAGACCTGTTATATTCGCGTATTTGTTCATTTCCACGTCCGGCTGGCTCAGTTGGTAATGCGGCGGACTGCGTGTTGCGCCGGAGGTCGCGGGTTCGAAACCCGCCCATGTCATGGAATAAAAATCTTAAATATACAAAATTTCTTAAATTTATAAGAATATTAAGTAGTAACAAGTCCGTATGGTACTTAACATAGAACTGGGCTAACGTGGTGTCTAACAAGTCCACAATTATTATTATTATTATTATTATATTTGTTAGATATCCAGAGTTAGGGAAAAAAAATTGTAGCTGACTTGGGCAGGCATGACCGAGAAGGCCTCGGGCCCGGGAGAGGGCGTCCTAAAGCTACGGACCACTCCGAGTTGCGCAGATAGAGCGGCCTAGCGCAAGTGATAATACGACGCCGATTGAGCAATACCCTACACCAGTAGTAATGAGTAGCAGTGAGCAGCACATACGCCCGGTAACGTACGCACCGTTATTCGAAATGCGTCGCCCTCTTTCACTCCATACCTACCACTACACCACAGTATAGTTACAAATCCCTCGCAACACAAGCTATCACTTTTAAGGCGATATTCTGTGTGCGAGAGGTACCTCCCCGATTGGGCAGACCCAAATATAATTGTTATGACGTCAGGGGTGTAAGCCGCAACAAGCTCGAACCGCTAACAAGTTTCATTAGCTCGTTCTGTCTTCCCATCGACTGTATAATTCTATAGGCTACTGTGACTAAATTTCCAAGAATAAACGCTACTAAAATTCCTCGGAAAAGCTATGAACGTTCCTTCGAGGAAATTAGGTCGTTTTTCAACTAAGAGCCTGAATTTTATATTGTTTTTGCGAAAACATTGATTGGCTGTCGCATGATATGTCTAGAAGATAGATTACATTACCTTTAAGGCCGGTTTCACGGATTCCTATTAAGATTATTAGGTACTGACAAATAAATCTCAGTTTTGTGTAATATTTGACAAAAGAAAGGCTTTAACGTTTTTTACGTAAGTTTTACGACGAACGTTATTTATATGTTTAATTTATATTTAGGCGGAACAAATGCTAGTACATTAGAATGATATAGAAACAGTAAAAAGACAGCCACAGAATCCGGTTGATATACTACTATCCACTGGTAGAAACAAGAAGCAAATTACAGAAAAACGTATACGTCCAGTTTGTCGGTCACCGCCAACACTATGGCACTCCCTGGTACATGCGGAACATCAACCTACATTGTGACTTTTACCTGACCTCGATTAAGGGAAACTCAAAGATCTGTCTCGAAAGTTCTTTAACCGAGCCCTTAATCACAAAAATAAATTAATCGGCCATAGGTCGGAATACGATCCGACGTTATTAACCGACTCCCGTCACCGTCGGCCGAAGCACATATTGCATGACGCCGACGACGCGATCGCGATAGCAGTAGCTAAGTCCGCCGAAAATAGCACAAACAAAAACACTAGGACACGTACCCGCAGTAAAATGCCAATAGGGCCAACTAATGGATAGCAGTTTTTAGTCGGTAGTAGTTATCGTTTCCCGACCTGAGCCCGGAACACCCTTCGGGCCCTTGGGACGGCTGGATGGTGCGTGAATGCATTTTTCCTGATAGGACCTATTCCTGATAGAACATATGACGGACAGAATGATAAACTCACACAACGTTTCCGAAAGTTGGGAGCTTAGATTATTGTATGTTAATAAACGCGAATTTAGAGAGCGCTAATAATAATAAACTAATCAAGATCACAGGTTCTTGTTGATTTGTAGCAAATCAATCCCTCCCATCGGACGGGAGGTGAGGAGGCCTGCCTCCTCAGAGAAGCCAAACAATAAACGAGTTCAATTAACCCTATCCACGTCACCGCATCTTAAACAGCATCGTGCGCGCGCCGTCTCACTAATGTGGGAAGGGGGACCGTCTTCCCCTTTTAGGTTTCAAAAATAATCACTATAGGGTACGCCCACAAAACATTCCGGTACATCTCTTCTCATCTACGGGAAAAGAGTCTGTCCGTTGAACTGTAGAGGCGGGAGCAATAGCGCCGCCAACCAGTAGTAGGTACCTCCGAAAAAAAAAGAAAAGGCATAATGGCTTATGCGTTACACATTCAAAGTTAAAGCAGAGTTCAAGGACAATTCAATTATTCGTTAAAGAGTGAGTTACTCATTATTTTTCTTACAGACGCACAGCTAGTGTTAAAGATATCTAGATCTAGCTTACTCGCGAGCATGTTGAACCTATTACCCGCACGCCAGAGGAATGAATTTTGCTTATATTTTGAAAAGTGTAGGGGTGTATTACTAAATTTTTTGAGGAAATACTTGGAGGGGATATTAAAGGATATTAGCGATAAAAAACGGGGACAGTCTATATCTCTAGACACACAACTGTGTCTCAAAAATAACTTAGACAGCACACTTTTATCAACAATTAACTTATACTTTCACACATTCCGGTTGGAAGTAACTAATTAGAAGTATTTCTGTGATCGTGACCAATAACGCTCTATGGGGGAGGCCCCTGTCCCCACCATGGTTCAAGCCTTGTCGTGGCGGTGGGGCTCAGTAGCCTAGGGTTATCCGAGACACCTTGGGCGAAGCCAATTGAACCGAGGAGATGGCGGCTCTTAGTACCCCTCCTATAAGAAGAGGGGACTAAAGAGCAGGAGGGGGTGCCGCTCTTTGTACCCCTCTTATAAGAAAGAGAAAGTGGCGGCGCTTTTGCGCACGGGGCAAGGGGCGAGGGTGGGAACCTCACCCCATTGCACTGTCCCAAAGTCGGTGGGGTTGTCCTGTGGTGCGGGACAACCCCATCTGTGGAGGTGGCGTCGGTCTCTTCGGGGGCTGACTTGCCGTCGAGGTGCCCTGATGATTTGTTGTTTCGGGGCACCTCATCAAAGGCGGCACTGGTGGCACTCGCGGTGGTTTTGTGGGCATTCGGCGCTATATAATGTGCCGCGAGCCCCACACACCACTGGACCCCACCCAGGGCCAGTGAAGGCGCGTAAATGCGTTTCCCCGCGTCAACAAAAAAAAAAAAAAGGCCCCTGTCTAGCGTCAGCGGCGTCGCCCAGCTGATGATGTTGACGATGTGGTATGTAGGAGTTAAGTATCGAATAACCAGTTGAAACTGTAACAGGAACTTGTGAAACTGACCCTTAATGTGAAATCTCTACAAGACAGAGCTAAACCTCGGAAATTTTTGAACTTTGGTACTAAGTAAGTGCCTTCTAGCATTCCAGCTGAATAATGGTGGCGCGATCGGAGAGGTACCTGGCTCCCATGATACAAGTACACACAAAAGTCGAGTAAAGTGAAAGTACTTGCCGAGATAACAAGGCAGCAACCTCGTGAAACATGGCGGAATAACCTCCATTTCAAAGGCCCCTTAAAAATCTTGTACATGGCGAAATAAGATAGCAAGTGGTATTGCCATGTTCTGTCACAGCATACTTGGCCCCGTTCGGCCGGTCTTGCTTACGTGATACCGGCGTAGAGTGACAGCTTCGCCGTCGCGTTTCGAGCGGTTTGTGAGTAGTCAATGCATTCCCTAGGGGTTGGGGGTATATGAGCACAAGTTAGACTAGGCGGAGTAGGGGGGAGGGGGATGTTTGTCCCCGTTCCGGCACAATTTGGCGTACACCAGATGCTCGCAGAATTCCATCCCCTCAAGACTGTTGTTGATGCATTGCAGGTTCTAGAGCGGTCGTGGGAGGTGGTGGACGGCGTGAACGTCTCTCTCAGGTTGTGGGATACCTTCGGTGATCATGAGAAGGACAGGAGATTCGCGTACGGGAGGTAATTAAACATTTAATGTGATCCAATGGGAGGGGGGGGGGTGTAAAAAAGGACGGCATCACATCGGCATTATTGTGATGATGCACGTGGTCGTCGGTACTCGTTGAAGGGCTCTGATATCTCGTTTGTCTTATATCCCCTATGCTATAAAACAGACGACCGGCTGGCCCTGTAGGTAACGTGGCGATTATTACGCGCGTTACGCCAGACGTCGCGGGTGCGAAGCCCGTGCAAGTCATGGATTTTTATGTACGTACTATGTGTATTTCTGTTATAAAAATCTTAAATACATTTTTTATGTTTATAAAAAATATTATATATATTTTAATGAAAATCTTATAAATTTATTATACTTATGCAAAAATGTTAAATATATTGTCCGTTGTCTAGTGCCTGTAACACAAGTCCCTACGGTACTTAGCACAGTACTGGATTAACGCAGTGTGATAAGTCCACATACATCATTATTACTATTATTATTTGATAAACTAAGTGAGGAGTGTGGAGCCTTTTATGTTTACTTTTTGTGTGTGCTAACATTAGTTCTTTCGCCTGTTCTGTAACAATTAAACTTCTATGGACTTTTGAGAATAACTACCAAACAAATTGGAAAAAAATAAATGGCACAGATATTGAATACAATGTAAAATACATTTCGTAGAGTCCATTCTGCATGGCAGCCGAATTGGGCCGGGATGTGTTACATGACATGGTCGTGAGGTGACAGCTATGCTGTCGCGTTTCCATTGTAGGGGCGATAGGAGGGCAACGCATTCGCATGATAACAATAATGCGGTTGTCTATAGTTGCCAAAAGGCTCCGAGTGCTCGTTTGGTCCCCTATATTAAAAAAAAAACCTCTATCACTATTAGAATTGGGAAGTGAAAACTGTGCTACGATTCAACGATAAATTTTATCCTGAAAGAACGAATGTTGTAATTCCTATTATTATCATCTATTGGGGCAGATTTGACGCGGGAGAAACCGCGGGTTATGAGTATTCCATATTTCAGACATACGAGTTGGAGAAAAATGAGTCCAACACACTGACGGATATTTCAAAATTAAAAAAGATCCGTTATCCTTTTGGCTTGGCTACGCAACCCTAGTTTAGTCTAATATTTTAATTGTTTCAGGTCAGACGTCGTCCTCTTGTGCTTTTCTATAACGAATCCCATATCATTAAGGAACTGTGGAGCCATGTGGTATCCGGAAATAAGGTACAGAACTTAAAACTATATACTTGAGTGGTAGTAAGAGATAGAGCATGTATGTACCTCTCGCTCGGTCGTACGTCTACTTCTAGAAATCACAGTGGCGGTATGTGATGTTCAGGTAGCACATTGGTAGGGAAGGTGCACACTGGTGCCTTCTAATTAAAAACATTGAAAAAAATCCACCTTTTTGCAAGCAAACTGATTTTTTTTTTGAGGTTTGAGTTTAACTTCTACATGTATGATCATGAGCGACGGTGGTCATAAAAGGCAGATCGTTTTCCTCCATATACTTAAAAATATTGTTTATCTGACACATTTCGAATTACACATGGCTACACCAAGTATGCCAACATGGGTCCTGTTGCCTGCAGATCCGGGACCCTCCACTTATAGCGGCTGATGGCTCCCGTAGGGGTTTAGTTGGTATTGCTACCCAATGGCCGAGTCCAACATAGGTCTGGGGGTCTACACGGGCTCCCAGGTATCATGCGTAAATGCATTCCCCTTCGTCACCAAAAAAAGAAAACAAAATTATGCCAACATAGCAATGATGTGCTTCGCTAACGTAGCATTGGTAAGTTGACTAACAATTTGACGCTTCGCTAACGTAGCATTGCTACGCTGTATAGCAATTTTACGCTTCGCTAACGTAGCATTGCTACGCTGTCTAGCAATGTCACGCTTCGCTAACGTTGCATTATCTACGTTAGTGTAGCACTTGACATTGCTCTCATCATCTGGGTCTAAGTATCATATTATGGCACCAGACTTGTTTCATATGGTGAGAAGGAGGCACTGTTTTTCGTATGTATGTATGGGTGTGTAGATATCTATATTCCCCGATATTAGCCTGAACGGATTTCAACGTATGAGCTGTCGTTAAGACTTTTCTTTATAACGTCACACTGTATATTTTAACTTGTCTATTTGTACATTGGCTAGTATGTTAAGTAGTGTGGATTTATGTTTTCCTAATAATGATATTTGTTCCAGACGCTTCTGTCCAAATACGCCAATACTGCTGGTCGGGTGTAAAAACGACTTGCGCTATATGTACAGAGATGAGACATATTTGACGTATTGTAAAGACAGAAGTCCTTTTATCCGGTAGGTTATCTGCTTTTAGTACATTTAAAATCATAAAATCGAACTGTATGTGCTCAGTTCCGACACGCGGCTGGAGTTCACTCGAAAGGAAAGAATTACATGATCTGATGTTATAGTCATCTTTACTGTTGCATATCTGTCAAGATATTTATTCTGTATTGTGATAACAGCTGATGCTAGTGCTACACACAACATCCAGTACCGCCCCGATGGCCATGAAATGAGGACACCTCGGGTGTGTACCACTGTGATGTCTTATAGCTCGCCATCATACACGTAACACTCCTCGCCTTGAGTCCATCTCTAAGGGTGGTCGCACAGCCCTCTATATGTCATGCTGACGCAACGCATCAACACATATAAGTCTATAACATTTACGTAGATTACGTCTCTAATGGAGACCCCCATGGCTGTAATACAATACCTTAAACGTTGAGGTCAGTTATCAATAGAAGCACACACTCTTTCCATGGTGGTCTTCTCTGCCAATCGTATGGATTGTTTTAGGGACTTCAAATGATCATGGCGTTTAGGGCAAGCAGTACTCTGTCAAACTGACCATAACTCATAATCCAGCGGATAAGGTCGCGACTAGGTGAAGGATAGCCCTCAGCTCTGATCAAGTCCGGTACGTTCGATTTAACCAATATTGAGTGAGTCGAGAATTATGATCTGGCCTCGAGTCTTGCTGGTAGGACCATACTATTGAACATGCTGTAATTAAGTGGCTCACCTACCTCCTCAAGAATTATTTCTTGATATATTTCTGCTGATGTTTTGATACATTTTTCACAAAAATATGGCTCAGTCACTCCTTCATAGCTGTCACGGATGTCAGATAATGTACACGTTACATTCTGTCGACTAATTGGGAAACTTCCTTAGGGCTTTGAGCATAAACACGGTCATTTTCTTTGTTAAAATATTGTTTAATTGTAAAAAAATCTCATCCGTAAACAACATTTTCTGTGACCTCCCTTTTCGTATCGCTTCAGTAGTTGTTTCGATTTGACCCCCTTTTCATATTGAATTTATCAGTTAAGAAATGACCAGTCCCAGACCAGCGTCTCTTATAGGCTGCAGGTTCTAAGTCATCTCTTAAAATACGCGACATGGTTCGAAGTGCTATCTTCATTTCTCGAAATGAAATCTTTTGCTATCGGACAGGATTTCTTCAGATTCTTTCACTTACTGCTTTGACTACCTTTTTTCAAATGAATACTACGTGGATGGCTAGATCTTTCTCTGCCACAAAAAAGAGGAAGTCTCATTGTACCTATGAATAGCCCGGTACACTAACACTTGACTAATACCAAGTGTGTGGAGAGTTTTAAAAATTGCATTCGGTTCCATACCTAATTTGAGTGATGCAATCACAACAATTCTGTTCCTTTTATCACCCCACTCCACTTTAAATTACTCGCTAAATATTGTACAATATGTTGGCGCCAAAATGAGAAAACATTGTCAACAATCATATGAAAATGACAATTCCAAATTCAAATGTAATATATTTGTTTTTCTAACAGGATTTATGGCCAGACTATTTCCGTTGCGTGATTATATGTGTCTATTCCTATGTGAATCTTAAGTAGACGTACCGTATGCCAGTACGCCTATACGTCTTACGTTCTCCATCCTTCATAGCATAGCCGCGCAGACCCACGTAATCCCACGTAGGGTAGCCCGACGCCCTAACGGAAGCAGAAGAGAGGGGCAAGGCGTGCTTCTCGCGCCTTTTACTATCCGGAACCATCGTCTAATTTCGGTGTAACGACCGACCGGCACAGACTTTCGAGACGCAACCGCGTATGGCTCTATCTACGTGATGGCGATGCGGTACCCCAAAGGGACAAGAACACATGTTAAAAAAGATCTTTTTATATGCAGCACAACTAAAGCGCGCGGCAGTCCCGTTATGTTACCGACTGATCTAATCTGTTATCAGGGCCGGGCTCTGGAGCACGAGTTCGGCATTTACTACAGTGAAACATCAGTCTTTGCTCACTACGAAGACTGCTGGCATAACTTGTGTGGTATACCCATTACGTTAGCAACGGAGCCGAACAATTTTCAAATATCTAAATCAAAGTCGACATTACAGGGCGCCAAGGAAAAGCGACCTGGTCATGCCCGACCAGGGCCGGGCTCTGGCGCACGAGTTCGGCATATACTACTATGAAACATCCGTCTTCACTTACTACGGTGTCAACGAGGTTTTCGAGAACGCGATCCGTGCGGCCCTCATAGCGCGAAGACAGCAGAGGTTCTGGATGACCAACCTAAAGAGGGTGGCGAGGCCATTGTTACAGGTATTTATATACAGGGTGTACAAGAAAACCGGTCATCTCTCTTAATGGTTGGTAGGAGACATTATCAGCATTCAAATATAAAAAGAATTTTGATAAAAATCATAAGTATTTAAGAAAAAGTTTTGTGGACTGATGAAAGTACTTTTACCACAAACGGTATGTACAACCGACGCATTACGCATGGGTGGGCCAGAGTGGTACGAGTTTATTGCGATGAATAGATGTAATATTATAAAGTACCTTCAAGCCTGTTATCCCCGAAGGGTAGGCAGAGGTGTGCTAGTTCATCCATAACTCTCAAGTCCAATAGATATACTAGAACACCCAAATTTAGCCTAGGCCACCGATAAAGAATCTAAAAGGCTCCTGTTTGTATGTCTACGACAGTCTAGTTTATTTTCGTGAGCTTGTCGTGTAGCGGGATTCCGTTTAAATTTTGCGCGCGTCTTTGGTTACCTACTAAGTGAGCGATTCTGACGTCCAGTCGACATCAGCGCATTGTTAAGGGGAAGCGCTGCCACAGTACATTTTGTTTTCGGGTGTATCTTTGTAAATATGAGACTTATCTTATATCTATCACCTTACTAAGTAAACATACTACATCATACTAAATTAGGTGTTCAGTTTTCCTGTACACCCTGTATACACAAAATCTACAGAAAATGCGAATAATTGCAGTCAATTCGCGAATGTATCATGTAAGCGAGAGAGAACATGACCAGGGAGGTGGTACCGTAGTCATGATGCCCCACTATGCCGCAATTCACTATCTTTTACAGATTAAAGTAGATATAGTAAGGGTATAATATTAGTCCTTGGACTGAATACTCAAGTGTCGTCGTATCAGCCTGTGGGAATAGGATGTTATGACACAATGAATTACATTTCAGGCCCCATTCAGACCTCCAAGACCCATAGAGCCAGAGGTGGTGGTCTCAAACAGCGTCTTCTTGGAGAACATGGCCACTCTTCTAAGACAACAGGTATTTTATTTTTGTCTCTCCGACAGTAAAATAAAAATTTTACGGTCCCGGATTAAGGACGCAGCAAGAGTAGTAATTGCTACGAGCCCCACTCGTTAAGGTCCTGCGATAAAGCCATGTCTACCTGATCTAGCAGACCTAAATGTAGCAATTTATGTGACCCTAATACTCAAAAGGACACCAAATCCGGGGCCTCCGAATGGAATTTACTGCTGCCCCTGGGCTAACTTATTGCTGCACTGCGTAGTGTGGGATCCTATTCCTTTGTCAATTAACAACTGATCAGAGCACCTCAGTGCTTTTTGTACGGCAGTTACTATTTATTTAAAACCTGATAACATTAATAATAACCTGTGGACATATCACATCATGCTAGCCCAGCCCTGTGCCAAGTATCGTAAGGACTTGTGTCACAGGTACTAGACAACAGAGGTACTTTGAGGTTTTTTTATAAACTTTATTCTAAATATATAATATATACATCCTCATGATCTGGGCGGTATATCGTGTGCGGTATACCAGCTGTGGTAACCATTAAGATAGATATATAACTAACAACACCAAAAAGATAGATATATAACTTGATAGATGTATATAATAATATAAAATTTTGTATTCCAGTATTTCTCGGACATGGTTATCATTTGCGGTGCCAAAGGTTTTCCGGTTCACCGCTTCGCTATGGCGTGCGCTTGCGAGGCGTTCCACAGACTCCTGGCGGCCGAGTCCAGACTGGCTGCGGATCTGGCGGCGGACCTAGCTAGGAGCTCCAGTGAGAGCAGCATGGTGAGTGTCTTATTGGACGATTTTATTTAGCTTGACATCGTCGGGGCTCAAATATAATAGAAATTACACCGTATCTTGATCATTTGAATTGAAATCGAATTGAAATTACATACTTTTAGTTCTGGTGACAGTACGAAGATATACGATAGCCAAATAGTATTACAAGATGGCCGCCGCCACAAAATGGACGTCTTTATATTATTTTTGAACAGCCTTGTGTATCAAATGAAACATGTTAGCTTGTAGTATGAAGCACAATCAGGTCGGTGGATGCCGAAATCCAGCCGAATTTGTTTTTATATATCTATTCTGTTGTATTCTTATCCTATAAAAACCAGGTTAGGTTTCTGTACCAGTGTCTGTAAAGAAAACGGCAAAAACATGTTTATACTTAAAATCCGCTACGTTAGCCATGTTAAATTATTAGTTTATTTATTCAATTTTTTAATATTTGTTGCTATAGTGGCAATGGAAATAAATCATCTGTGACTGTTTGTCTGTATAGATATCACGGTTCATGACATACAGGGGACAGGCAGACATCTGCGTCTAGTAATATGGTCACGTTTCTATCTTTTGGGCACAGAACCCTAAAAAAAAAACAATCACGAGCCACGTGTAGTAATATCATAAAGTTAAAAAAAGATCGTCTTGATTAAAAGTACTCGAAGTCTGTTGTATTTCAGGTGAGCAGTATGGGGGAGGCGACCACCGGAGACTTCAACGAGGACACGGAGTACCTCATACGGCTGGACCAGGCAAAACAGATGAGGTGAGGACTGTAGTGCAGGAGGAGGAACAAAACGGTTTATGTCTGTGGACATATCACACCGCGTTAGCCAAGTCCCGTGCTAAGTACCGTAAGGTCTTCTCTATGTCGCTGCCTATCGCGCCTTTTTGTACCTCGTCGGCTATCGTCGGGGACAGCGCAGCGGGAGGAAGATCGAGTGGCGAGCGCGGACAGACTGCCATCAGCCGCGACATTTTGTTTTTCGGAGGGAACTACTACTGGTTGGCTGGCGGCGCTTGTCCACCCTCGACAGTTCGACTGGCTAGCGAAGACTTGTGTCTTCAGGTTTAGGGAAACGATAGGGGGACCAACCCCCCTCTTTTCCCGCAGATGGGAAGAGATGTACCGGGTTGATTGTGGGCGTACCCTATGGTAACTATTTTTGGGACCAAAAAGGGAGAAGCGGTCCCCCTCCCCACACTAGAGGGACGGCGCGCGTACGATGCCGTTTACATAGCGGTGTCATGGATAAGGATAATTGAGCCCGTTTAATATTTGGCTTATCCGAGGCGGCCAGCCTCCTCACCCCTCCCCCCTATGACTGGGTTGATTAGCGCTGCGAATCAGCAAAAAGCCGTGTTCTTGATTTATTTATTACTATTAGAGCTCTCTAAACTCGCGTTATTTTATCGCTACAAATCTAATTCCTTTCCGTAGGCGGTGTGTGAGTTTGTCGTTCTGTCAGTCATATGTGTTACAACTGTGTAACTATATGTAAGGTTTAATCGCTCGACCGGTACAAGCGGTGTATATGGCATTGGTTCCAGTAGAAAAAATGCACTTACGCACCAACCAGCCGACCCGAGGGGGAATGAAGTGTGTGTCGGGCTCAGGTCGTGAAGCGATAGCTACTACTGACTAAAAACTGCTATCCGTTAGTTGGCTCTATTGGCATTTTACTGCGGATGCGTGTCGCGGTGTCTTTGCTTGTGGATCAAGGGACTTAGCAACTGCTAACCGTAGTTTCTGTAGTTGTAGTAGATACATACATATATATATATATATAATGTCTATCCGCGCACACAGCTCGGTCTTCCTCCCGCGCAGTCTCCGCCGTCGTCCCGATGATAGTTCCCGTCCGCCGTCCCGCCGAGAAGCTGTGTCACACTTAGACAGCGAAAATTACTTATCTATAAATTTTATGAAACAATCTCTGAAAATGATGTCTACGGATTATCATGCGGTCTTCAGCCATGGATAGATTGATTCCCGGGGAAGGTTTTAGTGTGTAATAAAAGTAACAATCCAGCTACAGTTACTGCTAAGCTACCGGACGAAGCCGGGGCGGATCGACAGATTTAATATTATTGATAAATTTGCAATTTGTTTTTATCGAAGTCGAATATCACAACATTTGAGCGGTTGGCAATGTGTGGGCCGGTCACGTGACGGCTTGAAGTATTGCCACGTGCCATTGTCAATTTTTTTTACAGAGTTGGAATGATCCCCTGTCAGCTCCTTGATGACCTGATCAGCTCGTTTTCTCCGTACTATCGCATTGTTATCCGACTTACATATGTGTTGTACCAAGTTTCAGCTCAATAACACACAGGAGGTGAGGGAAATTCAGCATGAAAAATTGGACCATCATAACACACATACATACAAACTAGAATTTAAATAAAAGGTTGCAGAAGCTAGAATCTAGACTAGTCCATACTGCGCTACAAAATCCTACAGAACTAAGTCTCGTATGCGAGCTACAAAACATTTTATTATTGCACAGGGGGCAAACAATTCATCAGGACCATTTGTTGGCTATACCTAATGCATTGAGCTCCTTTACACGCCCCCACCAATGGGCCACCGGCTGGTCACAAACCGCACGAAATGCAACTCTATAGCCGTCACGTCTTACTCAATACGATAACGAATTTCAGGGTGTGGGATCATATCAAGAGGAGGTCGTCGTGTCAAATACTGCCGCTGAGCGACAGCTGTAAGAAGCCCCCGGACCTGTACAGAGAAGTGAACCATCCGGCCATCATATCCATCAAAGTTGTCAAGGTGAGATGACGTCATCGTTATGAGCCGGACGACGTCCGCTGCTGGATATAGACCTCCCCCATAGATCGCCACAGGTCACGAGCCACTTGCATCCAGCGGCTCCCCGCCACCACAACCTCATACTCTGTGTTTATTTATTGCGACACGTCTTTTCTCATGTCATAAGAGGGCAAACGAGCAATCGGGCAATCCCCGAGTTAAATTGCTTTTTACGGTTCCGTACCCGTAAAGGAAAAACTGAACATTTATAGGACTTTTTTCTCCGTCTGTCTGTCCGTCTGTATGTAGCTGAAACTTACGTCAAATGCTCAAGTCTGCAATGACCACTGAAAAATCATACTTCTGAGTTCATGCAACCAAAGAATAAAGCTGATTCTGTGGATATTTTGTATGGAATCGGTCGGAACCCTCTACAAACTTATGTTTGTCGTTCGTTTCGTATTTATTCCTATATTTGTACCGCAAGTTGTTACTTTTCGTCAAATTTTATGAGTCCAGGTCAACCGCAAGTTTTAGGTTGTATGGAATATAAGCTAAAGTGCGAAAACTTAAACCCTAGGTTTTACCTACCCCATAGAAGATGCACACAAGCGACTGGAAATACAGTCCTTTATGTGATTGCATTATCATGGCCGGGGAGGTACCTCTCGCTCTAATGACTACGAAAGACTTTTTGTCTTCAGGTTTAGGGGGACAGACTCCTTTCTTTTCCCGCAGATGGGAAGTGACAAACCGGAATTTTATTGTGGGCGTTACCCTATGGAGATTATTATTGGGACCGAAAAGGGGGAAACGGTCACCCTCCCCACACTAGTGGGACGGCGCGCGCACGATGCCGTTTAATTTGCGATGTCGTGGACAAGGATAATTGAACTCGTTTAACGTTTGGCTTATCTGAGGAGGCCGGCCTCCTCACCGCCCCCGCCCCCCCTCTAACGGGAGGAGTTGATTTGCGCTACAAATCGACAAAAGCCGTGTTCTTGATTTATTCATTATTATTAGAGCTCTCTACAGTCGCGTTATTTTATTTCTATAAAATCTAAGCTCTCAACTTACGGATTCGAACCCGGGTTCGTTTCCGTGAGCGGTGTGTGAGTCAGTCATATGTGTTATAACTGTGTCTCTATGTGTGAGATTTCAACGCTCGAGCGGTGTTTTTAATATTGGTACCTCTCGCACACATAATACCGTCGTAAAGTGACATCTTCGGTGTCGCGTTTCGTGTTTGTGAGTAGCCGGTGGCTTCGATTGCTCATTTGCCCATATTCTATTTAAAAACATGTCAAAAATTTTTTTGTTTTTTTTTCGTGATATTGCCGTACATAGAATAATTACGCAATAATCTAAGGATTGACGAATATGATTATTCAATTTAGAAAATGTTTTCTGCAGTGTGACAAAGTCCAACACGGTACATCACAAACGCAAACTATAGTGACCATGAGTAAGCTGATTTCACAGACAGTCATGCAGGAGATCATCAACTTTGTATACACGGGCGTAGTGGACAGTGCGGCCTTCAAGCAGCAGGTACATCTCACGTCTATATTGAAACGTTTCTAGATAATACTATTTTATTCAAATATCTTTTGTTATAATTATATGTATTTTAATAATACTTCTTATTCTAATGCGTATTATATTAAAACATTTTTCTTATAATACGTATTTTAATATCATGTCTATTAATACGTATTTAATGAATACATTTTAAATTCTATGGCATTACTTGCGTAGGTTTGGGACACATTTGGATTTTTAATTAAGCTTGGCTTTACTGCTTTAAACACAATTAGGCTTTTATGCTTATGCGTGCTCGCAAAGTCTTTTTATTATTGTTCATACTCGTAATATTTATTCATTAAGCTGAAAAATATCCTTATATAAAAAGATTATCACAAATAATGTATGGCATAAGTTTACAACGATTATCTTAAAATTAATAATGCTTTTGTAATGCAAAGACAATAATAACTTGGATTAATAATAAGCGATGGATCAGAATGTTAAAATCTAAGTGAGTACTTCAAAATCCATAAACAATAAAATTAAATAAAAACACTTGGGGTAAACTAAAATTTTTAAAGAGTTTAAAAACTTTCCATCTTTAACTTCCTTTTTAATGTTATTTTTAACTTTCACTTATGGCAAAAGTAATTTTACTATAGATGGTAGTATAGTAAAAACATACTTATAGTTCAAAATTATATTTATTATTTATGTTTTTACAAAATTATAGAATAAATCAACTACATATTTAAATGACTTTTTGAAAATAAATGTTTAATTTTTTTTTATTAATTGCCTTTCAAAATACCTAAACGTAATATAGTAAAAACAAAAATAAAAAGATTTTTAATAATCCGATCCCAACTTTGCAATACTTATATAATAGAAATCTACCTGTGCACCAAACCTGGGCTTTACTTTAAACTCCAGCATAGTTATTACGGTTTATATAATATAATATTGTAATAAAAATAAAAAAATAATTTACACAAAAATATGTTCTGCAGTCCGCTGCTATTGGATTATTACTGGTAAATGTCGATTAATTAACAATTGTCATATTTCATTTATTTTATTAATTATTAGATATAAACACATTATTTTTATCTTGATAATTTAATATGTAACGCAATAGATATGTAACGCACGTCAAATATTCTTAAATCTTTTGAATGAAAATAAATTAAAAACGAAGCTATAGTATACTCATATTTTTAAACTAATGCTACTATAAAAATAAAATTAATGATGGTGTTCTCATGCAGCCTAAGTTGGTAATTGAAGTTGCTATTACAGTCACATATCGGGATGTATCTCGCCCGAAACCCAGTGTCGGCAGCCGACGAGCACACATATCAATGCGATAAAGCTGTATTGCGCTCCCCTTTGCTTACACACAATAAGTTCTGTTTCGAAAATGGTCTCAAGGACATTCACATGTTCGCTCTACCCGTACTCAAAAGTACGTGGTAATAATAACATTTTTTAAAATAAAAGAATTTTGTAAAATAATTAAATTAGGATTTTTATTTTACATATTGAATTCAATCCTTCTTTTAAAATAAACTTTTTTTGAAGTCTAAAAATAATACAATAATAAATCTGATAAAAGTTAAATCGTATATTTTTTTTGTCGTTAAAAATCTATTGACAGCGTACAATCTGACTAATTGGGTAATAAACTGACGGCCCATACAACTATCCAATGGCATAGCTAAAAGTAGGTAGTTTATGTTGAAATAACCGAAATAACCGTCATACACTTTCTAAACTATTTCTGGTAACTTTTAATAACAGACGTTTAGTTTTACAAATGCTGGTTTAGCCTAATATTTTCATTACCATATTGACTACATATATAAATAATTAAAAAATATTCTTCTTTGTATGTTATTTACGTTTTCTGTATATATAATAAATACTTCAAACAATACTAATAATATAAATATACTATGTATAACATTCTTCTCTACTTTATTGTATCCAACTATTACAAGTTTTCGTATGAACTGCTTTTATGCACTTGAATTTTTACTCTATGCTGCATTTGACTATGCGCACGTATGCTTAATCTTAAAACAATACGAAGGAAGGCTATTTAGGAAGTCATTTGATTTTACATCACCATAATTTAATATGATACCTACCCCACACCTAGTAAACTCGATTTGAATGAACCCCTCTGATTGTGCTTTTTTTTTCGTATATTTCTCCTTATGCACATACACACACACACTTTCACATTTTTCTTTAATGAAAGTATTTTCGGTTTTCAGGGTCCCGTACCTCATGTTTACAATGTGCGTACTTTGTAAACTTGAGGTACGTGCCATCATTTTCCTAAAGTATGGTGACCCTATGCGGGCGATCGTAAGGACCCACAAATTCAATATTTATGAAGTACTTACAAACACTCCCATTATCTGTATATTATATTATCAAAACTAAATTTCTTTGACATTTTTTAGACTACTCAGGTCATTTTAGAGTACCATCCTATCGGAATATATAATCCTATCCTGAAGTGATAAAGATACACTTATGTCTCCGAATTACTTGCACATTACCATGTGTCCGCTGTAGCCGAATATTAGCAGGAATTTGAGGCATTTACCATACGTCCACGTTGTTGTGTAGGAAGTGCGGCAAGCTGCGGAGCTGCTCGGATTCCACGAGCTGACGAAACTGAGTCAGTTCATCCTCGACCAGCATCTGCTATTCGACAAGGGGTTCATGCAGCAATTTCATACTGTGAGTATATTTCAGAAATACTTTGCTGAACATTGGATCCGACTTTATTATGAGGGGGCAGACTAGCAGTTGGAGTCGATGAATTCTGAGACCCATAGACATCCGTATATTATTATCACGGGAACTAAGTAAACTCAACTTCTCGTCTGCATATTATAAACTCAACTTTCTGACTGCACTCAACCACCTACACTCAAACTTACGACTCTATTATATCAACTAACCTCAATGTCCGGATAGAGTGCACCACCAAACTCAGCTTTTCGACAGAATACTACAAACTAAACTCAAAGTTCTGACTTACCTACCAAAAAACCCAATTTCCCGACTGTACCTTACCAACTAAACTCCAATTTCTGACTATGTTCTAACAACTGAACTCACTACTAACTTTCAGACCGTCCTCTACAAACTAACTCAACTATACGCCTGCAATCGGACCTAAGATCTAATTCCCTGTACCCAATAAAATAAAGTTAACTTCCCGTCTGTACTTATATACACTGCATTTGCCAGCTGTACTAACTAAACGCGACTGTACCAGCCGATACCGCAGCGGCTGCGGGATATGTACGTGGAGAGGAACCTGTTTGCGGACGTGACGTTCGACCTCGACGACGGGATCCACCTGGCGCACAGAGCCATGCTGATGGCCCGGTGTGACCCCATGAAGGCCATGTTTCAGGGTCACTTCAGGGAGAGCACTTCGCGAGTGGTGAGTATCGACGGATTATTAGCTGTGCCACGCGATTTCATCCGCCTAAAATCAATCCCAAGGGAAGCATTCATCTTCGGGATAAGTTTTTATGTTATTCTCACATTTCTATCTGTGTATCATAATCATCCGAATCCGTTTAGTTGTTTTTGTGTGACGGAATATCAAGCATGAGTGAGAGATAATGGAATGAATATTGCAGCGGAATTGGGGCGGGATGGCCCCCAGGCCATAGGATACTACTACGCTGTCATGTTTGGTACTGTTTATGACAAGCCGATGGCCCACTTTTTGGGATAGGGTTGTGACAATTTGATTCTCTAAAAGGGTCACGTCGGGTATAAAAAACTGTTAAAGGTTTAGTCAGACTTCCAAATACGTTCATTTAATGATGGTCTCTCCACACTCATAATCTGAACAATTTTAATATAATACAAGGAACAAACAGTGGAATCAATCCAGTTTTCGATAATGGTTAGTAAAAGTATGAGGTCTTATCTTGGCAGTTGTCCGAGACTCCCTGCTGCAATCCAAATTACAGTTCTTAACCCCCCCATTGGTAACTCCTTGTATAGAATTTAACTTAAATCATAACAAGATATACCTTTTTATAAAATATTTAAGTAGCAGAACGGCGTATGTGGATGTTAATGGGCGTCGGTAGGCTTGTTTGTCCTCCTAAGCTACGCACAAAAAACTTGAAAATTGTCGCATTTATAATATTAGGATTATAGTAGGAAAGAATTGTACTTTTTTTTAATTATTCAACTAACATAATTTGTGCCTTTGCAATCGATACGGTGTTATTATTCGGTACTGCATTTATCTTATTATTTTATTTATTTATACAGTTATTTTTAATTTATTCAATTCATTCTTATATTATATTAAACCTTAGTATGAATGATTCAGATACGTATAGTGATAATGAATTCTATTCTTTTTGATCAAGTGACGGTTCAGGTCATGTCATTTTTCATAGCACTACGTCATTGTCTTTAAAACAAACTTTAGAAGATAACTTTAGCAACGTGAGAAAAAATCGTTGTTGTTTCCATTCTCGACTACGCTAATATTTGTTACCTTACGAAAGAACAGCTAAATAAACTAGAGTACCTTCAAAATCTATCGATCAGGTTAATATTCGGTTTGAGAAAATATGACCACACCTCAGAATTTCGCGCAACTCTCAAGTGGCTCCCTGTGCGTCTTCGCCGGAATGCACATATTCTGGCTCCCTGTGCGTCTTCGCCGGAATGCACACATTCTGGCTCCCTGTGCGTCTTCGCCGGAATGCACGCATTCTGGCTCCCTGTGCGTCTTCGCCGGAATGCACGTATTCTGGCTCCCCGTGCGTCTTCGCCGGAATGCACGTATTATGGCTCCCCGTTCGCCTTCGCCGGAATGCACGTATTCTCGCTACGTTACGCTGTATTATGTACAATCGTAACGTTATACTGTATTATGTACATATCTCAAAGAAACTTTCGCACGTGGGCTGCAAAGAACCTCGCTCCACGCAAAGCCTACAACAAATTTCCTGCCCACCACTGCAAGGGTTATAAAATGTCCTTTATAATTAGAGCTATAACGCTATGGAATGCAATACCATTAGAAATTATAAAAAACCATTACTTGTTTCTATGAGTCAATGACCACTCGGAGTTTTTTGTACTTATGTCACTAGTCCTTAAATATAACATAATATTTTACAAATACTATCTATTATAATAAATTCTTATTTATGTGTCAATATATATTTATTTATTATATACGTCTAGTGTATATAGAATTATATGTATTTTATAATAATGTGTGTACGAAAAACGTATCTACTTGTATTTATTATAATCATATAATATGTATTATATATGTTAATTTAGTGACCGAATATGACTTTATTATGTGTTGATTGTAGTTATTAATTGTAAACGTCTTTTTGTGTGTGCTATTTTTGGCAAGATTATTTTTTCGAACAATAGAAGGTCGCCTGGAAGGTATTGCTACTTAAGCAATAAGGTCGCCTTTTGTGCACTTAAACTTTTAAAGAATGTGTGTCTTGTTAAATTATTTTTCTGTTTAATATGTATTTATGTGCGCAATAAAGAATCATTCATTCATTCATTCATATCTTTTTAAACTGCGGGACGGAAATATCTAAAAGCAAATTCACTTTCCCAGATATCATTTCCCGGTGTGAAAATGTACGCGTTTCACATTTTACTGTGCTACATATATTCTGACAAAATACCCGCGGTCGAACCGATACGGTGTTTAGAGCTGCTGGAGTTAGCCAACCGCCTGTGCATGAATAGGCTGGTCAATCTCGTCGAAGCCAGGGTCATAGATCTGTTGCAGCATCAGGATAGGTAAGTAAACAAGTAATAATAAAAAAATGAACTGCTATTTCAAATTTAAAGATGAAATTTTATATTCTATTTGAATTTTGTAAATGGAACAATTTTTTTTTTATTTTGAAAGTACAGACAAAGGAAATCACTATTTCAATCTCGATAGGGATCGTGCAACAACTATAGAGGCAAAACTGAAACTGTCAAAACTTTTTTTCGGAAGGTCCTCCTACAGGCGGCGATGCAATTACGTTTGACATAACATTGCATCGAACCGGCGAAGAATCGCTTGTCTTTTAGTTTAGGAGGGTGTTAGGTTTACAAACCACCCTCATTTTCCGCAGATGGGAGGAGGTGTGCCGGGTTATTTATGGTACTGTTAAAACGCCATAGTGTAAAATATATACATTAAACGAGTAAAAATTAAAGAACGAAAATGACAGACGGTCCTAATAATATAAGTAAGAGGTGGTCCTTTTCTTTTTTCCTTTCACGCAAATTATAACCACCGTAAAACGTTAGTGTGTTTAGTGAGTAGTCAGTTATGCGGATGTTTATAGGCGTCTGGGGTCGTAAAAACTAAGACATTTTACGCACGGCTCCTATAGAGCCTCAAGCCAAGCCATTTTCAAGCAGTTATAAGAGAAAAAGTGGGGGAAAGAATCCGCAACAGCGTAACGTGGCACCTTTTATGCTCCACTTTTGGAGTAAGCTGCTGAATGCATGGGTTACGAAAAGGAGACCAAGAAAAGTTGTGAGGGTGAGAAAAGAAAGGAGATTTACGTTTCATATATCACTGTAAGGGCAAGAGAGACGCAAACACACATCTTCTTTCTCACTTCCTCTCACATTGTATGAAATAAAGTTCAATTAGTATTAAGGTTTTCTACAGTCGTGTGGTCTAAAGCGCTTCTTATGTATTCTAGTTTGGGCGAAGACGATCAAGTTGTTGAAATAGCGCTTTCGCTACTGGAACCCGTTAAGGTAAGATGTATTTAATTTTTTTAAATATGTAATAATACATAACATATACAGAACAGAAGAAATAAACGTATCAATATAATTATTTTCAAAAGAGAAATCTAAATATTTTTTAAAGTCTCTTTTTGAACGTCATTACTTCACTACTACGGGTGCAACCCTAACCCGGATCTGAGAAGAAACTGCGAACAAACTCAACGGAACTGATGACTCGAGATACACAAGTTATGTTACAATTGCATTTTATTCAATTTTGTTACAACAGCACCGAAACAGCCTGTGTATTATTAACATTATACAGCGTGATATGAGAGATTGTAATTTCTTGGAACGCGGTAGTTATTAATGTTAGATAACAACCAATAAATAAAACAATGATACGAAAACATTGCTTATGTGCATTGTGAATCATCGAATTTGGTGTAATTACGTTTATAAAGTGTGATCTCTCTATACACATATACATACACATATACGAATATGTTATTAATTCCGTATATATTCGGAATCAGAATCGAGTAATATGCTGTTTCATATTGTAGAGTTTCTTCAAAATCATTGTGTATAGTTAAATGTCTACCAGAAGCAGAATGCAAGCAGCCAAGTTTTAGACGTCTGAAATACAGACGGAACGGTTTAACAGATCTGAATATAATTTCCAAATAATTTAATTATATATAAACATTTCATGTTTGTCCGCGATGGACACGGGAACTACTGAGCTGATTCAGACAGAAATAAGTGTGCTATTTGGCCCAACTTAAATGTTAACTTTTGTTTTTCCGTCCTGAGCGAAACTGTTTTTTTTTTTCCAGTCAAACCATGTAAATCGTTTTGTAAAAATTTTGTGGAAACTGTTGAAATAATGTAAGTGAAGTAATAATAATTTAATTTAAAAAAACGTGGCGTTTGATTTGTGTTGATCGCGCAGTATATAAGTAGTCAGGTTGTTTGTTTTTCTGTCTAATGTTAAGTTTGTTTCCAGATGCATAACGCACACAAACTGTCGGAGTGGTGTATATGGCGGCTCTGTGGAGCTTACGACCGCGTCTGCCGCACCAAGCACCTCAGCGCTGCCTCGCGGGACTATCTGGCGGACAACCGGTGGCCGCCCGTATGGTGAGTTGACACCGACGCACTTATCGAGACGGCGTAGCTCGTGTTGTGGGAGCGAGAGTCAGAGAGCTGTATTGTAGGTAGCCGGATATCTCAGTGCGCCGGTGTGGCTGGGTGACCTCTCGCTTACATGATACCGTTTTAAATTGACTAAGCTATGGTTTGTGAGTAGACGGAGACGGAGTGTGGGACGGCCCCCTATCCAATGGACTGGCGTTTTGGTTAAAGTGGCGGGGAGCCGCTGGATGCAAGTGGTTCGTGACCGAGACCTGTGGCGCTCTGTGGGGGAGGCTTATATCCAGCAGCTGATGATCAGCCGGACGACGTCCACTGTAAGCTTGTAAGTAGCCGATGGCCCATTGGGAGATAAGGTACAGGAGCAGGAAACTCCAAAGACTTTTGATATCAGATATGTGGTATTAAAATGTATTCGTTTGATGACTGATGTATTATATTAGTTTAAACTAACAGCGCCCCGCAGCTCATCGCGACGAGGTTCAATTCCACGTTATAAACTTCATCCCCTATTTCAGCCCCTTAGGAATTAAATTCCTAAAAATCCTTTCTTAGTACTCGTTGACATCGTGAAAATAAACTTTACGCCAAATTTCAAGTTTCGGCTGTGCGTTTTCTGTCAGCCAGCAACGGAAGCAATCAGTAACGGAATAGTTCCACATATCTTGATTACACGTTAGGAAAAACCATTTACATTTTCAGGTTTGTCAAAGAATTCGATTACTACCAGAAGTGTCTGACGGAACAGACCAAAGAGTTGAAGGAGATTCGACCAGCCTCACTGCAGACCAGCCAACAGACGGGCTGCTTATGTTTCACTAGTAAGTATTGTGTAGATCAAGCCCGCGTTTTCACTCGAGTAATTCCGCTATTGCTGGACGTAGCGCGAGAATACCTTCCTCGATAAATAGCCTAGTACTGATTTTTTCTTCAAATTGGAGCCGTATGTCCTGAGATCGCTAATGGCGAGCCAGGCAACCAAATCAACGAAATATTCACCTTTGTAATATCAGTGTCCGCCTGGTCTAGTGGAAATCATGTTCAGGTACAGTCACGAGGTCTCGGGTTCGAGTCCCGTGTTGTATCAAAAGGTTATTGGGATATTTCAATTTCTGATAACAGTCTGAAGTTAGGCAGTTGACGGTGTCACACCCCCGTGCCGCGGACGTGCTAAGCCGTCGATCCAGCGCCTCATTTCTCACCGGTCGTGTCGAATTTCCGTCCCATCAGAATGGGTGAATGAGGGAACAGAGAGTGCACTTGTATCTGCGCACACACATGTACACTTTAATGTGTCATGCGCAGTCGGCTGCTCTCTATACAAATGGCCGCCGTATCCTGAATTCGGGTATGATGACATTATTATATTACAAGTATATGAAACTGGACCTCATCGTCAAGTATATGAAACTGGACCTCATCGTCAAGTATATGAAACTGGACCTCATCGTCAAGTATATGAAACTGGACCTCATCGTCAAGTATATGAAACTGGACTTCATCGTCAAGTATATGAAACTGGACCTCATCGTCAAGTTACCATTTACCTGCCATAAGTCGTGGTCACTCGAGTCTCGGGTAGGATCTTCACTTTTTTTATAGGGCTTGGCTCACCACCCTTACCTACTGCTGCTGCTGCTCCTGTGTCTGTGTCAGGATCGGCAGCGGCCACCATATCATCATAAAGTATTATTAAGATTTTCTAATTACACCGAAGTCAAGAAGCGCACGTTAGGCCGTCAATCCCACTCCTGATGACCCTCCTATCATCTTGGATCATACCCATCATAATGAGATAATATAAGGTTGAGTTGTAAGAGGTAGTGTCATGCTGCATTGTAGCCTGACTAGGCCAGCACGACCTGGTACATCTCGCTCACATGACACCGCCCGCATGGCTATGCTGTCGCGTTACGTCTTTGTGAGTTGCGGATGTCTATGGATGGTCGGTAATCCCCTATACCTACCTATACTACCAAATACATTATATGTACCATATGTGCAGGTAAAGGGAGGCGTGAAAGCGAGACGACGGTGGACGCCACTACTTCACTGTGCCGAAACGAGCCCCAGCAGCCGCCGCTCTGACACTTGCCTTACTGGAGGTGACTATCTGTTTTTGAACTGGTGGTCGATAACGTCAGCTGCATGCAAAAATATGACATAGTAACGTTCCCAATGGGCGGAGCCATCGAGTGAGAGAGTGCCACAAATTGCACAGAGAGAAATGAAAAAGAGAAACATATAGTAAACCACATTTACTGTCTCTTAACTTGGACGTGTTTTAGACTGGCTGCTCTGCTCCATCTACGTTATATCTTACCCTCCTTTTCTCCTGCTCGCCATTGGTCCATCGGAAGGTAACAGATCACACGAAACGCATGTAACTAATACTCACTGGAAAACATAATTCTCTGGGCCCATTTGTAATGCAACATGGCTCTGTCTAGCATAATACAGAAGTAAAAGTGTATGCATTTTGTAATTGCTTTTTTTAATGGGTCGTTCATTTCTTTTTTTTCAGATCGCTCCGTTTCGCGGTTCTCCTGCCAGTATCGATGTGCTTCATGAGTACCATACTAACCATACTCATACTGTTTCACATCTACACCTAAATCCTACCACGCATCTTGATAATTGCACAAGAACATTCATTTACAAAATGTGATGTCTATACCAAAACGCCGGAAACCTCTTTCGTATCGATGTCACAAGTTTCGTCAGAATGTCAGTACTCGGTAAAACTTTTTCACTTTCGAAATATTTTCAGTCAGAATTCGGTCAAGTTTTTTTCACTTTCGCAATATTTCCAGTCAGAATTATCTAGTGTAAGGTTGCGTAATAAGCTTATTAAGAATTATATTGCGAAGCTTCGCAATATAATTCTCACAATGTAAATCTTAGGGTTACAGTTCACTTTTAAATAGTGAAACCTGTGATTTTCTACAGAAAGTGCTTAACATTTGTGTCCTTGTCTCATAGTGGTGCTTATATTTTTAACTCGCATAATGTTATATGGAGTTTACTACTTAGGAATCAAATTAAGGCGGTGTAAAGAAACATGAAAAACATAAACCATTCACCAAGTGGGAAGACGATCTCCGTGCAGTAGCCGGTCCGGGACGAATGCGAGTTGCAGGAGATCGGTCGTCTTGGCGTTCATTGAGCGAGGCCCATGTCCAGCAGTGGACCGATAAGGGCTGATAATGATGATGAAAATGAAAGAAACATGACGTGTAAAGCATTCTGAAACAGTAAGTGTGCATAGCAATAGCGTAACGCTTTCCACATGTCGCTTACGTCTCCTCGTGCTGTAATGAAAAAATGAAATAAAAATCCTCATGGTGTAAACTGCAGGCGCGTGTCCTAGCTGACACACGCAGTAGTTTCATCTCATGTATCTTTGTTTGATTGTAACGGAACAGGTTTTAGACTTGAAATTTGAATGGTAAATTAGCACGATGTCTAACGAAGCATGTTTAATTTAATATCTTAGTATTCTGACTAGGATAAAATGCCAAAAAAAATAAGCTTGACGTGAAAACCACTTTATTTTGAGTTTATTATCGACGAGTATACCTAGTTATGTCCATAAATTGAGAATTAATTTTATTTAACCAATTCTGTTTATTTAACGGCTGTATTTCGCTTACATGTGATATTCTTTGTAAATAAGAGATGTTACTGCCATGATATCCCTTAGCGCGGTTTCATCTGCCTGCAGGTGAATAGCCACCCATGAAACCACGCCATGAAACTTTCGAAATGAAAATTGCTTTGTGCGTTGGGCGTTTTTACCAGTACCGCGTGAAGCGCCATCTATTATTAGATGTTTATAACATCGGTTGCAAGTATTCACTGTAAGTACAGATGGCGCTAACATATATTGTGAAAATTATTTAAGAAGTGAGAAGAGGAAGTGCCATGCATGGTCTCGCTCACATAATACCGCCGTAAAGTGACATATTCAGTGTCGCGTTTCGTGCGTTTGTGAGTAGCCGGTGGCAAATTGCTTGCGGGGTGGGTTAGTAGCACAACGCATCTGCATAGTAATTATGTGGATGTTCATGGGCGTCGATAATCGTAAAAAAGCTATGATTGCTCGTTTTCCCCTATTCTATAAAAAAAAATGCATTCGCATAACAGTTATTTGAGTATACGTACAGGGTTCATAAAGTGTCTATCGAGTGAGTCCCTTTTATACAGTGCCCATGCACCGTTTTCAGAGCGCCTTTGCGCCTGTTGTAATCTTACTATGACGTCATTCGGTCCCGTCCGTCATCATTCGGATATTATCGTAAAGTCGGATATAAGAATGAGCTCGGTGTAGGTGCTAGCACATTCTATGCTCCCGATCTTTGGGTTAAAAACGATTGGAGGCGCGAGTACTTTATTTTTTATTTTATTGGGGCAAACGAGAAAATCGTACTAATTTGGCGGATGGATATGGATACCCATAGACATCCGCATTCTTGTTATTACACCGATACGTTACCCTCCTATCATCTGTCTCCAATGGGCCACCAGCTACTTACAAATAGTTATGAAACGTGACAGTATAACTGTCACTATACAGTGGCGTTATAGGAGCGAGAAATACCTCCCCGGTCGTGCCGGTCCGTTTCGGCTGCAATGCAGCTAGGTACGCCTCTTATTGAGATCTTTCACCCTAGGTACAGTCAGCGTGTCCATTTAAAATATTAATGATTTTTATAACATAAATTGATTATTGTCGTTATACTTACGAAAATCTCATATTTTCAGTTAAATAGTGAAATTGCATCAGCGATCGAGCAATCGACACTGACGCCAGCGTAACGCTTTACCGTGTACACGCTTTTATTCTTAAGAAGTAAGCGCCCGTTGCATGTCTGCGACTGTTTCACACACTTTTTTAATTTTATTCTTGTAATGATGCCATTTTAATTAAGTTTTCATTTTAACTTATACTATTCTTGCTGATTATTACCTACAGAGTTATTTTTAAAACACCAGTAAGCTGTTAAATAACTAAAAGCATTTACAATAACTTTAATTTACAAATTTTGAAAATGTCTCAGTTTTATGTCCTTGAAATATAAATATTCATTTAACGGCCCCCTTGAATTGTTATAAAGTCTATGCGCCCTTACAAAAGGCGGGTCATAAATTGATGACGCTCTTACGTTTGAACATAGACTTACAAATGTCACGACAGTACAATAAACACTTGAAAGTCTGTTAAAATGATTGGAGTGAATTATGTTAAAAGCCGTATAACTAAAATTAGTTATCTATTCCAAAGAGTGTGCTGGTGTTATAAAATAAGTTATTAAAATAAATAACATAGTATATATATATATATATATATATTTCAGCGCTTACTTAGTTTTAACTATAGTTAAGACTTAATATTTACCTACGTATTTCCAACAATGGATTTGCTAGCACTCATTAATATGTGTATCATTATCAGTAATATTAGACATATTGGCATATTGGTGTCGTATTGGTATGCGGTTATTGCATCGTAGATGCAATTTGAAAGTAGAACATGTGATAAGAATAGGGTTGTCAGGTCGTCAAATCTCGCGGCCGGACAGAGCATTGAGCAATTCGTTCGGGCAATCGATTTAAAAGTACACCCAAAATGACTGAGGATTTTTGTCTTAGTATTAATACAACGTAACGAAAGGAACGCTCAGTCGCGAGCTGCGCTTCAGCAGTGTGAGACGTCTGCACAGATTAGTATATGTTTGCTACATAAACGTGTATATAATAAAAAAATTTGGTTGAAGTACAGTCAGTCATATCGATTTATTATTAGATATGTACCTCAGTTAAGTCGATTTCAACACTCAAAATTTGGGGCTAATGTTTAAAAGTGACTGTAGGTAGGTCGGTACGTAGAGCTTACGTTGTTTGTTCGAAAAAGGCTAGGGACATTGTCCATTGTGCTGAAAGGTGTGCGGAAAACTGAAACACCAAAATAGTAAATGTATAAATATCCGCACAAGTTATGTTGCTTTGGGATTGTTGTTATAAAACATTGTATATCACAGTGAGTCCCCTGTTTGTCTTTGTTCTGTGGGAGCAAACTAAAGCCACTCTTGTGTCAAGTGCTCGTTGGGCGAGGAGACTATGCTAGGGATCGAAGGAGGGACTGACCACCTTCTACCGCAGATGGAAGAGCTGCACCCCAATGTAAGATTTTACAGCTAATTATCAGTCCCCGTTATACGTCATACGACAGTGTCGCCACAATTTCTACGCGTAAATAAATGGAAAGTCGCACAGACGACGAAACTACTCCTTCGTTAGAGGCTGTACATTTTCGTGTTATAAAACTCGTATTACACTTTTTTTGAAAAGGATAAGCAAGTGCTAAAGGATAAGCAAGTGCTAAAGGATAAGCAAGTGCTAAAGGATAAGCAAGTGCTAAAGGATAAGCAAGTGCTAAAGGATAAGCAAGTGCTAAAGGAAACATCCTTACAGTTGTGAAAGTTCATATTGATGCCAAATGCCGACGGAAAAGTTTGGGATAATATTTTTGTTTTTCACGCGGGAAAACTCATTTCACCGCACAGGCGTCTATGATGTTCGGTGGGGTGTGAGAATCGTGGCACATTGTACCACCAAATACATATACAGAATATAGGTAGAGAAGTGAAGCCAGTCTAAAACGCATCTGATTCATTCGAAAGAGAATGCAAATGTGGTTTACTCTCCGTATAACTTTTTTCATTCAGGTCTAAAGGGTCATTAGACAAAGATAGAGTAGTATCTCACATCTTCCTTATTAATTAAGACGGACGTTCACCGTCATGGACCTGCTTATGGCTTCCCTTCTCTATGTATATTGTCTCTGTGGCTAAATAGGAACTAAAACCATTGTGAGTGCCATAGGCGCGCAACCCTTCGCGAGGTGCCCTAATATTTTAAAGTTCTAGATTGTAAAATATCAGGACATCTGTAATGCTAGTCCACATATATAAGGCTGCTCACATCACCGGCAAGGCTACACACCCAGAGCCACCCCACCAACTTAAAGACAGTGCAATGGTGTGAGGTTCGCATCTTTTCCGCTTTTACCGAGCGCGAAAGCGCTTCCTCCTTCGACCCTTTAGTCCCTTTTTCTTGTAACAAAGAGCGAAGTTTTTTTTTACACAATAGGGTGCAAACGAGTAACCAGACCCCTTTTACGACCACCAAGGCCCATGAACATCCACATAATTACTATGCCGATGCGTTGCCCTCCTTTCACCAATGGGCCACCGGCTACGCACGAACTGCACGAAACGTAACACTGAATATGCCCAATTCCGTTGCATAGGAGGATGTGGTGTCAAGCACCATGCATGGCACCTCCTCCCCCGCAGCATGGCACTGCCGCTTCCTATGGTAGAAATTGTAATGGGTCTTTAACTGTAAGTACTATATAATCCTTATGGTAAATAATCTTTATGGTAGTTTACCTTTATGGTTAGAGTTTAAGCTATTCTAAGGTAAAAACACCGTTACGGATCACACTATTTTTGTAATTACCTATATTTTATTTTATCATTTTAAAAGACTAAAGTTGATATTTAGTTTTTGGGAAATGGTTTGCTTGCGCACAAAGAATAGCAAAACTCTAGTGATTAAGTAATTTATCCTAAAAACTCAGTATTATATTAGTGGTAAATAATATATTCTACACGATCTACAAAAAATATCCGCCACAAAAAAAAACTTCAGACATAAAAAGTTAAAAAGTGATTCAGTTAGATCATTAAAATGTCCTGTTTTTTTTTATCAATGGATTATGTACATATTGTCGTATGCTTTCTTTTCTCCTACATTTTGTTTTCTTTAAGGTGGCAAACGAATAGTAGGGTAATAGTATTTATTCTTAATTTTAATTATTACTATATTACTTTGATGTATGTATCTACATTATACCATAACTAAATAGAATAACATTTGAAACATTTCCATAAAATTATTGTACACGATACAACATCCAAACTAAATGATCTCACGAAAATTTAACAAGCAGGGTTTTTAAACTAAGAAAGGAATCTCTAAATTTACAAATAGACTAAGACATTTACCGCATACTCCAACTTATTAAATATAAGAATTATTTAAATTGTCCGTAAATGTTAATCTTATATTAATTTAACTTTCTGGCAACCCCGCCACAGCTTCGCACTGGGTTTACTTTGTGGAACTGTAATTAGCGGCACAGAGTATATTTGTACAGTTGCCTTTATATTTTTTATGACCGGAATTACCCCGGACTAACTACATGTTTCACACAACCGCCAGCTGAACTATGCAATTTGGGAATATCATTAAACCATTTTATTGTAATTAGTTATGTCTACACCAGTGAGCTTGTTCGTTCGACCTTAGGAACCTACTGAAAGTTGAAAGGAAAAATCAGAGGAGGCGAACCCGTCGAGGACTAAGAATGGCTTTTTTTCCGAAGATACCCTGTGGTATCTACCAATGAGAGTGAATACCTATACTCTTGAAATTTCAAATATATATACATTTATCGACTAGATTGTATGTCGCGATCGACTCGTTGAGTATCCCTGTCGTGATTCCTACACCACAGGGGTAGCGTGTATGAAACATAGTCTCATCACAGGTGTCAAATCATGCGCCTTTTTAGCATATTTAGATATTAAACGGGTAAAAAGAAAAGGCGACAATTATTACTAAGACTTATTTCAGATATCAAACTACAACCTAGTAGTTAACAATCTGAAAATCATCTACCCTGTACCATAAGAGATAAAATATTTAATTTTTTCACTTTACGCAATAAAGTTGCAAAGACATGTTTTAGAAAAAGAAGCAAGTTTTGCAGTAAAGCGTAGATACAGGTATGTAGACGATGCTTCTAATAGTTCTAGCAATGTTACATGATACAGCTAAAATACCCACTAGTAGTATTTTTTTGGACTTGAACTTATGCTGTGGAGAGAAGTGAAGTCCAAAACAGCTTCATCTGACAATCGGACAGTTTAAAAGATTTATCTATGTTTCGCCTAAAATTCTATCACTGCGGAATATTTTTTATGTTAAAATTGCAGGATTTATAGAAAGATAAGACAAATTTGTCCTTGTCCATTGTATTTTCAATGGAATGCCCATGGTGGTAATATGGTGGCACCTCTCTAATTACATGGTAGCGCCACCGTAGATACAGAATGAGACTCTTTTGTCTATTCTTATCGCACTTCATGTATCAGAAGGTGTTTGATTAAATTATTGACGCTATAACGTATTTGAACTCGATAGTGCTAGCTTTATTGATGAATAAGTATGACGTTATAGGAACGTTTCGAATGGGCGGAGCCAAATAGATGGAGTCACATATTTTCCTCCATCAGGTAAGCGTTAACAGATCAATTATAGAATCGTTATCACGTAAAATTATATCGTCCGTAAACCGACTGACAGACAACCATTTTTTTTGTTACTTTGGATGTATGCGGTCCTAAATACGTCGAACGTCGATTAATACAAGTATTCCTAGAATAATGCTTCAATTACTAGAATAAAAAAAAAACGAACGGGTTTCAGTAAACACTAATGTAGACGTTTAGTGAATTAGAAATGTAGGCACTATTTCTTTGGTATGTAGATTTAGGTGCGTTACTGAAATCCTTTCAAGAGCTTTAGTAATTATTTTTATCTTGTCTCTACATAGTTAAACCTACTTGTATTTTGCCAATCTTCACTGTCGGTTGACAATCTGCCATTTTTTACGTACCCATAGATTTTAATAAGTGTACCTAATAAAATGTATGTGTAATTTAAATGTTTTGTTATTTATGGTGTGGACTCTACCTATAAAAACCGATTGATTCGTTGGCAAACTCATTTAGGTGCAGATCATGGAGTCGGGTTCAATTTCCAGATAAGAACAAAGTGTTTACTAGAGGGTGTTTTTAGTTTCTATATAACAGTACGGAGTCAGGAAACCCTCGTTTACCGTGCGAATAAAGCAATAAAAGTAATTTAATCTTTATAATGCGTTATAAGACGGCAAAGGAGAATCCGGGGTTTATTGGTGACTACCGACTACCATAGAGATCCGCATAAATTATATGCAAACCCTTTTTTGCCCTTCTAGCGTCCAATAGATCGCTTTGCGCCGCTACCATGAAAGCGAGAGGTACCTCCCTTTGTGATGGCACTATCCGGCTATAGTGTAGCATGGAACTGGTAATAGCATAACGACTGTACGAGAGCAGCGGAAGACAGAAGGATCTAAGTAGTAAAGTACTTTGGTTGCTGTGTTATGAAGCATTTTCAGTCGGATCTCAAGTCAATTAATTGAATGTACAACAATGTTATTAAAATATAATATGCAC
>JAFELO010000472.1:456564-469786 GCA_017140195.1 Eumaeus atala
AAAGTCGAGCATCATCCTCGCGATGCTCGGCAGCGACGAGTCCTACAAGGCGATGGCTTCCTTCTGCGGGACCGTCATGTCCCAGAAGGAAGCCGACGAGCGGGTGAGAGAGGAGGCTGCCGACGCGGCCTCCCCCCGCCGACTACGAATGGGGGTACCAAAGAGGCGCTATCTGCAGCGCCTTCAGTAGTGCCCCTGTGTTCCGTGTCGGGCCGGGATGGGAACCCGGTCCACTTCCAATGACACGGCGTCGTGGGGACTGTCTTAGAGTAGCCGGACAGTCTCCGAGGAGGTGAAGTTTGGCCTTTTCGCCGAGGCCAGTCTGTCGCTGGAGGGGTCCTGTTGCCTGCAGATCCGGGACCCTCCACTTCCGGGACACCGACCAGCGGCTGATGGCTCCCGTAGGGGTTTAGTTGGTATTGCTACCCAATGGCCGAGTCCAACATAGGTCTGGGGGTCTACCCGGGCTCCCAGGTATCATGCGTAAATGCATTCCCCTTCGTCACCAAAAAAAAAAAAGGAAGAAGGAACGGTCACGCATCTGTATGTCAAATTTGCGGACATTTATGAGCCTCGGTAGTCGTTAAAAGGCTTTTTTGTCCCCGTATACTATAAAAAACAAGAAACTCTTTTAATGAATCCCCGTATAATGTCTGAAGTATGTCGTTCTATGCGGGAGGCTTCTGTCAGTGGACGTCGCCCGGCTGATAATGATGATGAATGTTTAAAGTACTTACATAACACTAGGAGCGTTGATTTAAAAAGTAGCAACACACACTGTTTGAAAACCGTCCGTATTAAAGATGTGCAATTCTCAATGCACACAGTAAGAACACCTCTAAAATTATGCTCGTAACGTTGACTTGCAAAAAATAATATAAATAGGCACATGGATAGAAATCCAATATATGTGATTTGTAAAAAAGACTTGAAAACATGCGCGTAATGTGAAAATATGTTTATGTACTTATTGTGGATGCTTGACAATGACACTTCAGTATGAAATCGTGTATCCTGTATTTTTGTAAATCAATAACTACGGCGCACGATTCCTATACCTAGAACTTATCATATTCGCGGTAAAATGACATGGGTGATATACTCGTATTCTAACTGTTGATTTTAGTAATTTATCGCATTTTCGGTTATCAATAAATATAGATTTAAAAATTTAATCGTCTATATTATATTAACTAATAAGAAGGCGAAGGAAATGGTTTAAGACTTTGTGATATCGAAGTAAATCGATATTTATTGATAATTAAAAATCGATAGGTAATAATACACTCTAATATATATAATAAACTCTAATAATTGTTTAATATTTCAGGATGGTATGGAGTGGGTGTGCAAGAATATCCCCGTTAAGAAGGATAAATAGTTGGACAATTGTACGGTAGGGTAGTCACCCGTTTAGATATTTTGGGACAGTTATGCGTCACTTATGAACAACACAATACCAAACGCCAACTATTGGTGTTCTGATTAATGTGCTTTTTTTCGGATAATGTCCTCTCAGCTGAATTTTGACTGCGGCGGTCATATCTATGGAGACTTGCTAAATGCGCAGGACATAATATTATTGCACAAGTACGTCCACACACACAAATGTATGTACTATCGATACACTCATTCTCTCATTCGACTGAATGAACAGGTTAAAAAGTTACATAATTCAGGATATATATATATGCCAATCAAATAATCCGGTTCGAACCCGGGACCTCACGTTTGTGGTTGAGCATAGATAACATACCCACTAGAGCACGAGGCAGTCAAGTCAGACAACACCAATTTCAATTTAGGTATTGGTGTAGTGACTAGGTATACTTAATTCTTTGTCATTGTCATTCTTTCATATAGAGATAGAGTACTGCCTCTAGTTAGCATGCGGACCCTATACACTGTTAGGCAAATTTAACAATCCTGCTAATATATATTATAGATGCTAAAATTTGTATGTATGCGTGTTAGTAATTCTATTGTATTATATACTGAGTGTTATTTTACGCAAAGCTACTGTACGGATTTGGGTAAAATTTATTAAAATTTTTACTTCCGGAAGCCAGATACAGTAAATAAATATTAAAAATTGTTATCTTTGTCAATGTTTATCCGTCAACCTAGTCACTTACATTAAATGCCCTTGTATCCAATTCGAAAAGCCTACCCGGGGAAGGAGAATGAAATTGTTGATTTGACAAACTTGCGGGTATGTAAAAGGCAAAAAGAGAATTCAGCAAGGTAATAAGATTTAGATATCCGCGTGTATTATAGATATCAAGAACTCTGGGCACGAATCGTAGTTTAAGATGTTAAAAAACTAGCTATATTAGCGCCCTAGGGTTTCTATATTACTATGTAGACGAGTTAAGGCGTATCGGCGAATCCCTTTTCTTTCACCAACCTTCGAGTGACCACTTTGCCCTCGCTTACATACTCCATGAATATTCTAGCTAACACGTTTTATTTGGCCAACTTCTCAACAGTGCAGTTTGTCACGTAATATCACAGCTATCATTTAGAATAGAAGAAAAGAAAACGTTTATCTCAACAAACCAAAAATGGCAGCAATTATCTAAAATTAGAGTAAAGGGCTGAATGTTATAAAATTAGAAAGCCCTGATCGTTATTGATAAATTTTGAAAACAGTCATAAAGTGGAGAAAGTTTTGCATACATTTCCTACTATGCTCCCAGATCTATGTATTTATTTCTTCCGCGTCTATGAATACGCTACCAATTTTTGATATGATTGTGGTTTGTGGAACTTTATTTCTGCCCGAATCATCTATTTCTTATATGTATTGCGAATGAAATAATACCTCATTAAAGTTATAGCAACAATGCAAAAAAATATCAACAACAATTAGTCTACGCGAATTTTATTTGTATAATAATGCGAGAATATTTATTAATAAAGTATTATAGTAAGTATTCTTAAGAAATTATAAATAAAACATATTTTGCGATAGTTTATTTACATGAAATAAATTTATTTAACAATATTTATTCTACATGTCAGAAAAAGTACTTTTTTGGATGCAAACTAAATGCAACAGAAAAAATAGCACCATATCCAGCAATAATAAATTTAATTACAATTAAAGTAACTTTTAAATTATCATATCACGAAATTTTAAACATTTAAATAATTTTTAAAATGCCTTCCTTAAATAACGTTTATAAATACTTCTATGCAAATAACCTTAAAGTATCATCATATTTTAGTAGTAATATAATATATGACTCTTTAGTCATAAGAATCGCTTATCAAACTTACCTACATCAGAATAAACTTTGAATAAGATTCGCTTCAGCTTAGAGTAAAATTCGTAAATTCAGGAAAATATGTTTTTTTAAAGGTGTTATTATAATAAATTGTTATTAAACTACCATAAAATTAAGTAATTTTTAGTTATTCTCGAAATAATTAAATATCTAATAATATCAGTCTAGGTTAAGTTTGCATTACTATGCTTATTTAAAGTACATATTAGGAATGTATATGTTAAAGATAGACAAATAAAATCTCTATCACAAAAACTGTCATCGTTTGTATTTATATTAAATTCATTTTTATTATTTTCCTCCATTCTATTAATGCTTCTGTTAAAATATGTACTTGTTTAAAGTACTTATTATTTCATACATACAGGTTTATCCTTTCCCCGGCAAGTGTAAGTACTTGAAGAGAAAGTAGAACTGTTTGGGACATTATATTTCCCAATTTACTATATCGAGATATTTTTTATTCCAGTTATAAGTATTATAACATTAATTAGATGACATAGGGTGCAAGTACCAACAATGATTGCTATTTCAGGTCAATAAAAATATAGTTGTGTATTAATAAAGTAAAGTAAAGAAATAGAAGACATAAAATACAAGACATACTACCTAAAAATAATTTTGAAAACAATATGTGCTAAGAAAAGTAATTAACAAATGTTAGGTACATTTGTTGGTTGGTTTTCTTAATTCATCACAAACTTAAATAAGTTGCTTAATTATGTCTTCCACTTATATAATATATAAAATAAGAAATAAAATGCAAAATTGGACTATCCATACAAATGATGAAAGTGTGATGAAACTACATTTATTAAATTATATTATTGTAATAGTCTAATGTATATCATTTATTATATAAAATAGTCTATAATTCACTATGGTATACCTCAGTGGTCACTTTCAATTCGTGCTCGTGGAACGCGGCGCAATCAGCTGGATACTTGGCCTGAAATTATATTGTTTTGTTTTAATGAATCTTTATATACTTTATTTGTATATAGGGTGCAAACGAATTTTGTTGACTTTCGACAATCAAAGTTTTTTGAGCATACATACATATATATATATATATATATATATATATATATATAACCGAATTAGTCGTATAAAATGTAGATAGTAGCCGATTCTCGGATCTACTGAACATGTATATAAAATTTGGTAAAAATCGGTAAAGCCGTGTCGGGGAATAAGGTAACTAACATTGTTACTATATCCCGTTCTTGGAGGTTCTTTTAGGACCTAGGATTAGGACGTAGATTTTCAATAGGGCAGAAATATCTGAAATGTGATGTCCTATGAGTGTGCTTGGGGGTTGCTTCTTCGTATGAAACTTGGTTACTACAAACGACTGTCGGTGATTTATACCTCATTATACATGAGTGACACCGCAGGGCACAACTGTGCACATATGTCATTTGTGTACATAGTACCTCTTACCTCTTCACGTTACAAAAAAAGCCGACCAAATCCTCAGATCACCGGGTTTTCGTAAAAATTATCGTAAGAAGGTGACAAACTTACATTTACAGGCTCATGGACTCATTTCGTATGAAATGTATTACAAATAATATAAGTTTTATCATTTACAGGCTCATGGACTCATTTCGTATGAAATGTATTACAATTAATATAATTTTTATCATTTACAGGCTCATGGTCATGGACTCATTTCGTATGAAATGTGTTACAAATAATATAAGTTTTATCATTTACAGGCTCATGGACTCATTTCGTATGAAATGTATTACAAATAATATAAGTTTTATCATTTACAGGCTCATGGACTCATTTCGTATGAAATGTGTTACAAATAATATAAGTTTTATCATTTACAGGCTCATGGACTCATTTCGTATGAAATGTGTTACTAATAATATAAGTTTTATCATTTACAGGCACACATGGACTCATTTCGTATGAAATGTGTTACAAATAATATAAGTTTTATCATTTACAGGCTCATGGACTCATTTCGTATGAAATGTGTTACAAATAATATAAGTTTTATCATTCAACCCATCGGCCATCATACAGTCGTTTTTAAAGGATGCCCACGAGCATCCACATAATTACTACGGCCCCCCCCCCCAAATACGAACATATTCTCAATTGAATAAGTGCTTTTATTAAACAAAATAGTTTTCTAAGTACAAATTGCTTTTTTTTACCGCGGGGAAAGGCATTAATGCGCCTTGACTGGGCCTGAGTGGGGTCCAGTGATGTGTGGAACACGCGGGACATGATAGTGCCGTATACCCCCAAAAACACCGCGCGTGCCATCAGTGCCAACTCCACCTCCACAGATGAGGTCGCCCAGCACTACAGGACGACCCCACCGAATTTGGGATAGTGCAATGCGGTGAGGTTCCTATCCTCGCCCCTTGCCCCGTGCGTGAAAGCGCCACCTCCTGTTGCTCTTTGATCCCTTCTTATAAGATGGGTACCGAGAGCGATTCCTCCTTCTTATCTTTAGCCACCTCTTATAAAAGGGGTGCAAAGATCCCCCTCGGTTCAATTAGCTTCGCCTGGGTTCACCTCAGGCTACTAAACCCCACCGCCATGACAAGGCCTGAACCATGGTTGGGACATATTGCTACACCAATTCGCTTGTTGAAATGCCAATGTTGCCAGCACGTGACAAGCAGAGAAGACGTTTGCCTGGGTAACGTGAGCAATATGCAGGAAGAGGTAGTGCCATGCTGCATAGGAGGCGGATTGTGCCAGGTATAGTCCATGACGCTGCATCCTCCTATGCAACGGAAATGGGCCGGCACGACTGGGGAGGTAACTCTCGCGCACTTGATACCGCCCTCAAGTGACATCTTCAGTGTTGCGTTTCTTGCGGTTTGTGAGTAGCCGGTGACATATTGGGGGGGGGGGGCAATGAGGGCAACGCATCGGCATAGTAATTACGCAGATGTTCATGGGCATCGGTGGTCGTAGAAAGGCTCCGATTGCTCGTTTGCCACCCTTTTCTATAAAAAAAAATGTTGTGGAAAGCAATTTTTGAATTGTTTATGTTTATGTGACTAATCAATAGTCATTACTGAGTTGTGGTTATTATAACATAGATAAATTAACAAAAAAAACGTAAAACTTTAGGTACATGACATACGGCAGACCTGGGACCAAGGGTCAAAGATGTCTCCTTGTATGAATTGGATCCAAACTCCTTGACCTAGGGGAAGTACCCTATGGGTCTTTCAACAGATGGACGGAATAATTAAATTGATAGATGGAATAACGGACTAATGAATATGAGTTCAACCATTCCTGGGATATTAAGAAGCTTAAATCCAAGATAAGCTCGTAATTTCATTTTAATTATGCTCCGGGTGTGGGCTTTCACTGGATTTTACGAGTGAATAACTTACTTCACAGTTGACATCTGTTTGTATAGCGTTGTAGAGGTCCCAGAAACCCTTTCCGTTCTGGAAGCTGAGAGCCGCTGATGCGACCAGGCTGCTTAACTTTGTGAGACCCGCCTTGAAACCTGGCAGACCTGGCACAAACATTAGTGGATACCTTGTAACAGTTTATAACAACACAATAATCAATTAATCCGATGCTTGGAATGCTGTGGATAAGTTGTTCACGTTTAGCACATAGACTCTGCTAACAGTAGGTAGCTACTGTGAAGCGCCCCTCGTTGCCTGCAATTTTGTTATAAGCTTAATAGCTTATACATGTAGCTTAGTAAATGACGGAGATGGATTTTTTAGAAGATATAGTTCATGACACTACATCCTCCTGTGCAGCGGAATTGGGCCGCCACGACCGGGGAAGTACCTTACGCTCACAAAATACCGCCGTAAAATGACCTCTTCTGTGTCGCGTTTCGTGCGATTTATGAGTAGCCGGTGGCCCATTGGGCGGGAGGGAAAGGCGGGCAACGCATCGACATAGTAATTATGTGGATGTTCATGGGCGTCGGTAGTCGTAAAAAGGCTCCGTATATTTGTTAGGTGTATCTGGGCTACCAGTTCACAACGTATGTGAGGCTTGTTAGTATACGCTCGATGCGTGCACGTGTGCTCGATGCGTGCTCATTGGACACGCAGTCTAACAATGGGAAGCATCTCTGAACAGTTTGTTGGACGACTTACGTTGAGCTTCTCTATCTGGCTGCCTGTTGACAACGCACATGAGATGCTCTTGGCAGTGCGGCGCGCGCAGTGCGTGCATGTACGCTCGGTGCACACGCAGTACGGGCTCGATCACTTCTAGGTTGAGTGTGTCGGTCACTCGCTCGGCTAGCGCATTGTAGTCTGCCTTCGCTAGCTTCTGGCTGGCGGTTTGCGCCATTTTGAGTGTTTGCTGTAATGTAATTTCAAAGCATGTTACGATTTTGTCGATTTTAGATAGTAGTTGTTATTAAGAAGATTGCTATAAGGGGGTAAAAGAAAGTTTTGTACAAACTTTGTGTAGTTTAGCCATAGAAGTAGAGTACATTGCAGCCGAATTGGGCTAGAATGACAGGAGCGTCTCGCTCACATAATATCGCCGTAAAGGGACAGTTATGCGGTTGCCCACTGGACTGGGATGTGAGGAGGAAAGGAGAGCAACGCATCTGCATGACAATTATTATGCGGATATTTATGGATGTTGGTAGTCGTCAAAAGGCTCCGATTTGTATAATATAAAACAATATATACTCTCACGTCATCTATAACTACCGTAGTTTTGGAGTAAAATATATCTTTAACCAAGGAATTCTTCCTGCGCTTAATTTCTTTTTTTGGATCGGTCGAAGTCTTCTGATGACAACCAACGCCCATAAACATCCGATTGTAATGAAGACGTTCTACGCCTTCAAGCGGCCAACGGAAAATCACAACCACAGTTACTTTCTTATAGTGAACGGGAAAAACGATCAGCCAGCCAGATTTTTGTGGTTTAAACGTCCATAGACGTCCAAACATTTGTTATATAAATGCGTCCTAACATGTGACGGTGATTGATCACTGATATGTCGCACAAGGCGCGATAGCATAGCTGTCACTTTATGGCGATCTCGTGTGGACTCTTAGCCATTCTGGCCATTGAATGAAGGAGGGCAACGCTTCGCTAAAACAAATGTGTGGATGTACATGAGCGTCGGTTATCATCAAAAAGGCTCTGACCACTCGTTTGACCATAGCGTTGGTGCAGCATGATACTACCGTAGAATATGCTGGCTTAGCTGATCACCTTAACATACTCGAAGGCGGGCGAGACATATCCCGCTACATCCGCGTCCACGGCCAGGTGTTTCTTGAGCACGTAGTTGATCAGTTTGGTGGTGGACTCCTCGGGGTTCTCCATGCTGATGCGCGTGCTCTTGGGCAGGCCCTGGCTGTCCAGGTAGCTGTTCGTTATGTACTCCGCTGATACCAAGTATCTGGAACATTGTTTTTCGAGTTAAACCACGCAACGTACAGCTCGCAGTAAAAAAAGAACAGGAAAACGTATTCACACCAATGGGGTAGGTAGGGAGAACGGAGGACTTGTCAAAGTCGAGCATCATCGTCGCGATGCTCGGCAGTGATGAGTCCTACCAGGCGATGGCTTCCTTCTGTGAGACCGTCACATCCCATAAAGGAAGCCGATGGGCGGGTGTGAGAGGAGGCTGCCGACGCGGCCTCCCCCCGCCGACGACGAATAGGGGTACGAAGGAGGCGCTATTTGCAGCGCCTTCAGTAGTCCGTGTCGGGCCGGGATGGAAACCCGGTCCACTTCCAAAGACACGGCGTCGTGGAGACTGTCATAGCGTAGCCGGACAGTTCCCGAGAAGGTGAAGTCTGGCCTTTTCGCCGAGGCCAGCCTGTCGCTGGAGGGGTCCTGTTGCCTGCAGATCCGGGACCCTCCACTAATAGCGGCTGAAGGCTCCCGTAGGGGTTTAGTTGGTATTGTTACCCAATGGCCGAGTCCAACATAGGTCTTGGGGTCTACCCGGGCCCCCAGGTATCATGCGTAAATGCATTCCCCTTCGTCACCAAAAAAAAAAAGGTAGGGGGAACTTACCCCACCGTGGTTCAAGCCTTGTCGTGGCGGCGGGGCTTAGTGGCCTGGGGTGTACCCAGGCGAAGCCAGTTGAACCGATGGGGATATTTGCACCCCTGTTATAAGAGGGGGGGGGCTTAAAGATCAGGAGGAGGTATCGCTCTCGGCACCCCTCTTATAAGAAGAGGGGACCTAAGAGCAACAGGAGTGGCGCTTTTGCGCACGGGGCAAGGGGCGACGATGGGAACCTCACCCCATTGCACTGTCCCAAAGTCGGTGGGGTTGTCCTGTAGTGCTGGGCAACACCATCTGTGGAGCTGGAGTTGGTCCCTTAGGGGGCTGACTAGCCGTCGAGGTGCTCTAATGATTGTTGTACCCCGGAACCCGGGCACCTCACCAAAGGCGTTGGTTCTTGTGGGTATTCGGCACTGTCATGTGCCGCGAGTCCCACACACCACCGGACCCCACCCAGGTCCGGTAAAGGCACGTAAATGCGTTTCCACGCGTCAACAAAAAAAAAAGGTAGAGAAAACGGAGCGCCACATATCACGATCGTTACATACCAGCCTTGCTTCTTGGTATAAAACATTGTTTTATGTACCGGAGCAAGCGAGAAGTCGGAGTGTTTTGACGACTATCGACACCCATTGACATCTGCACTGTTGTCACGCAGATGAGATGCTTTCCTTTCCTCTTACTGGGCAACCGACTACTCACAAACCACACGATACGCGACAACATAGCTGTCACCTTACGACGGTGTCATGTGAGCTAGCTAATACCTCTCCGGTCGTACTGGCCCAATTCGGATGCAACGCGGCACTAGTTCTTGGTCAATAAATCAGTATTTATGAATAAAATCATGTGATAGGATTATGCGTAACACCAGCGTCACGCTTTACTGCGCTTCTCTTGCGCACCTTTCACTTAGAATCACTTTCACAGACCGATTTTTATACCATCCTTTAGGGGCAAACAAAAAGTTGGACCCTTCTGGTAACGGACGCCCATAGTTTGTTGGGACGATGTTTTGTCCTCCTTGCCTCCAATGGGCCTCCAGGGGCAGCATACCTATTCCGTGGTACCACGTTTCCGTGAGCCGAGAGGTACCTCCCCAGTAGTGCTGATGTAATGTTATAACCTTAGTTGCTCGATTATAAATTACTGTTCAATATACATTGACAGACAGACGTAATAAAAACCCCAAAAACGACTTACTTCTTGTATACTTCGGGTTTGGCCACGTGGACCACCAAGTCAGTCAAATACTTCGCAACCGCCTTAATCCAGTGACGTCTGAAGGAGTGATTCTCAAAGTTTTTGAACATCGTCTCAAAACTGATATTCCCATCTGGTCCCGTGAAGGATTTGGTAGCTCGTTTCAATCCTGACTTCTCCCAAATTGTCTTACCCAGTTCCGAATTGATGAAGATATCCCAATATAAGTGTGCTTTCTCCAGGAACGGAGGCAGGAAATTGACGTGGCCTTTATGAGAGTCGGCGCGTTTTTGGGCCTCGTTGTCCGATAGCGAGCTCAAAGTGTTCATGATTAGAGGCAAAAAACTTCCAGCGTTTTGGTTTCCCAGAAAACCCGAGGCCAGATTCATCATGCTGTCCAGCGTTAGGTCGCCGTCCGTGTTCCTCTTCTGTCTCTTGTGCTGATCGTCGCTAGGTGATGTCATTTGTTGTGCAAACATCGATAGCATACCGCCAACTAGGGATGGATCAATATTACCGTTTTGACCTCCCAATAAACTGCCCAAACCTGTAAAGTAGAATAGGTAATTTTTAAAGCTAGTTCCGCGCTTGTAGATGTGTGAAGTCAACCCCCAAGAAAACGTTTAATTATTGATTTATTTATTATATATGTATATATACGAAATCCGTATTTTAGTTTGAATGAATACCAAACAAATATAATACAAACATTCGCGTTTATAATTTTAGTAGGTTAAGAAGTACGAGGTTTCTTCAATACAGAATACGAATTGTAAATGATTTGGTACCTGTGTACAAATTGTCTGAAGGTAGTGACCAAATTGTCACAATATTTTAGGAAAGATGTACAACTGTACGGGCAAGCACCGGCGCTTGATCTAGGTACGTAAGAAGTTCAAAGGCAAAAAAGTTCAAAGGGATCAAATTTTAGATACCTACTTTTTACTTAATCGGAATCAGAATCGAGTACTACACTCTGTAATTTTATACAGTGTCTCAAATTACGGCCTGTAGAGGAGAAGGACACAGCACTACCAGCATCTAACGCTGTAATGACGCCCACTCACATCGCATATGCAGATGGGTGGCTTTATCTCATGGCCCCATCTTCAGAGAATATGTAGGTTAAATCCTCATAACCGCATTCTCTATTTGCCGAAGAAACAGAAACCGCACGAAACACAGTAGCGGAATTTTGCTGTGGTATGTTAGCGAGATGTACCGCCTCTATTGTGACAGCGACAGGGTAGCAAGCACTACCTCCTACGTAACCCTTTAGATCACGACACTAGTGGCACACATGTTAGTGCCCAAGACGGATCAAATTACGATACAAGGCATGAATAGGTTCATTTAAAAAAGTTGCTCCACAATTCACACCAATACTAGTTACTGTGGTCACTTGTGCAAAGCTACGAATAACTCAGCGGCGGAAGGAGAAAATAGAATTAGGCACCTGATAGCAAATCGCCAGCATTTCCATTTTCCTGTCCAAACATTGCGCCCAAGTTCTTGGCGTTGTCTCCCTGCATGAGGTTTCCAACGATGCTGCCCAGCGCGGACAGTCCACCGTTGTCCTCGCCGTTGCCCATGTTTTGGAGTAGCGTTGACGCTAAGTCGAGCAGCGGGCTGTCGTTGCTATGACCACCAATCGGTAGGGTAATGAGTTGAAGTACCACGAGAAACGCTCCAAGCTTCACCATGATGCTGGAAAAATAAACAATAGTTTTAAGTGTGACTTATTTCTAATGAAATTAAAGTTACTTATGACCACAAATACTGTTATAATTGGAAATTCAAAATATTACATTTGGATCTGGATTCGATAATGACTTATGTTTTCTCACTCTGGCGCCAATATATTGTACAATATTTTGCGTTATTAAAATGTTGTGGATGATAGAGAGAACAGAATCGCTGTGATTGCATTAAAAAAACAAAGAGACAAATGCAATTTTAAAACTCTCCATACAATTGGTGTTAGACAAATGTTTACCGGGCTATTAATATGTACAATGAAACTTCCTCTGTTTGTGACAGAGATAGGTACGAAGAAGGTAGTCAAAGCAGGGCAGGATTTCTTCGAATTCTTTCCTAAGGGGAAGAATTCAATCCGAAAGCAAAAGATTTTATCTCGGGAAATGAAGATAGCAGCACCTAGAACCATGTCGCATATTTTAAGAAATGAGTCAGGACTTACTGCGTGTAAGAGACGTACTTGCCAATTCTTAACTGATACACTAAAGAATGGGGTGGTAAAATCAAAACGACTAGTAAAGCAGTACGCAAAGGGAGGTCACAGAAATTTTTTGTTCATGGATGAGATTCTTTTAACAATATAGCAACATTTTATTAAACAAAAAAAGTTTTCTTGTTTAAGTAAGCAACATTTTAGCGAAGTAAACCGTATTTATGCTCAAAGCTCTAAAGAAGCTTCCCAATTAGTCGACAGAGTGTAACGTGGGCATCAACCGACTTCAGTGATGGTTTGTTAGCTATGAAGGAGTGACTGAGCCATATTTTTGTGAAGAAGGTATGAAAATATCGGCATACTTGTATCAAGGTAACGGTACCTTGGACCTAGGACGGCCTTGAGAAGGCAGTTAAGCCCCTTAATAACACCATATTTAGTAACAATATGGTCCTTATGAAGCTCGATCCAGCCCATCTTGGTTAAAACGAACGTGTTTTATATATCCCTATGTGTGTGTGTGTGTGTGGGGGGG
>JAFELO010000472.1:469802-498919 GCA_017140195.1 Eumaeus atala
GGGGGGGGGGTGTTGCGTAACAAATTTAACATTTTGAAGTTTATTGTAATGTCCGTGCGAAGCCAGGGCGGCTTGCTAGTAGAATATAACTAGACTTATATGATATAATAGATGAGACAGATATGATAGACATACTAATCGCTCAATCGATTTGTTAATCAGGTATTGCTTAATTCAGGTGTTGTCATTGAATGCCTAGGTCGTAAGGGCATCCAATGACAACAACAAAACATCTATACGCCAGTTTTCTAATGAGATATGCAGAGAGAACCGAGCGCCACAAAGCATTACTAACTAGGCATCCATAAAATAGGTATTTTATAGCATAAGGGGGCAAACGAGAAAACGAGTAATGGGAGCCTTTTGATGACAATCAACGCCTATGGACATTCGCATAATATAGATGTGTTGTCCTCCTATCACCCCCCCCCCCCACAATGGGCTACCGGCTACTCGTAAAGCGCACCAAACGCACAACTTTACGCAGCTATCAAGTGAGTGAGAGGTAATTCCCCGGTCATGCCCAATTCCGTTGCGTAGAAGGTTGTAGTAACATGCATCATGCATGGCACTACCTCCTCCTATGCATTATGGCAATACCACTTCCTATAATTGTTTATTAAATATGTAACACATAACCTTCCTTTGCGTTGCGCTGTTAAAAAAGAGGGTCAAGTAGGGGTCGAAAAGTACGAATACGCGGATGAAATCGCGGGGCGCAGCTAGATCGGCACGCTTTGACAATTAATGTTCACAAAATAATTTAATTTTCAATGGGATTTGAAATGAGTTTACCATAGCTGAAGTTTATTTCATGGTAATAAAGATTTATCAGAACTATTTCATTGCTTGGACGTTTTGTGTTACATATCGCCAATGTTTTTTTTAAAATATGATAGCAAATATGAGAGCCTTACTGATGCCTATGGACACCCGTGTAGTAATTATGCACGATTGTTGCTGTCCTTCCCGCCAATGGACCACCTGAAACTCACATACCACACGATGAACGCGATAGTACCTCTAATTTTGCAGCGGTATCGTATGAGTTTCTTGGAGTTTTCCATTTCCCATCGGAAGGGTGGCGTCTGCTAAACAAACGTACGCGGGCGTCGATCATTAAAAGTATAAGTAAGACTTCTCGTTTGTCCCCCTTTTTACAAAATATGTGCCATAGTAACACGCAAGCCTGCTAACACGACCACAAAGTTATTTTAGAATATATTTTACAAGTTGAAGGATGGAAAAAAATAAGACACTTTCGACTTTCAGCGAAAAAAAATGCTCGTTTTCGTTTTCATAAGATATGTGTGAATTTGCATTGTGTGTTGAATAAAAGATGAAGATAACGCATCAGTGAGTCGCATATCAGATGTTGAGGTATTTCTGCTTTCCACCACGTGGGATAAATGAGCTAGCATATATACTACTCAAAACGAAATAAGGACCACTAAGATTTTTTGATGTATCATGAAAATAATAAAGACATTAACTTGTTTAACTTATGTAACTACAAAATAATGTTATTTATTATAATATAGGCTAACAGTTGCTTAAAATAATGATCATGTGGTTAATAGAGAAGGAAGATGAGAATGCTATACTATCCTTGTCTCTCTAACCTGCATGCGCATTATTTCGGATCTGAACTTATGCTGTGGATGTGAAGTGGAGCTCAATACAGTTTCACCGGATCGCCAGGAGTGCTCGTCTGGGGATGAAACTGGGTTTGGAGTCGAGAGAGGCACCGACCCCCGCAGATGGGAGATGCGACGTCGAGGGAAGCTCGCACGCGATTGTTTAAATGTCCTCGGCGCTAACGTGAACGTTTGGCTCACGGAGAGGATCAATACAGCGCATGCGCACGGCGCAGAGAGAAATGTGTGAAAAAGAGTGACAGTCAGACATTTGCTTTCAACTTAGATGCGTTTAGTCTGGCTTACCTACTCCATCTATGTTATCTCCATGGAATTACCAATTGCTATGAGCCAGTGAAGAATTAACGGGACTTGGATGGGATGCTGGTGTGGCTTGGACCGGAGATATGATGGATGGTAGATATGACTTGACAATGTGGTCGTTACACACACTAATCTTTCTCAAAGAAAAGGAAACGGCTAAGTGCGAATCGAAGCGCACGAGGGCTTCTTCTCTCTTTTCTGTACCGTCATTTATAAAAAAACGACAAAATCATTTTGTTGTTATAACGATTGTTGTATTATGTTGGCGTTATGGCGGCAACAGATATATATCCGTCATCTCTGTCATCATGTCAAATGTTTAGCAACCACGGCTTATGAAAAGCTTCCTGATGATGGACAAGAGAACATCGGAGTTATTCTAGTTAAAGTGTCTCATTTTTGGCTAATCGGAGTCAAAGGAGCCATCGGAGCCTTTTTACGATTACCTTATTACTATGCCAATGCGTTTCCGTCCTTTACCCCTCCCCCACCATGGGCCACCGGCTACTCACAAACCGCACGAAACGCGACAGCGACGCTGTTAAATTACGCCGGTGCCGAGAGAACGAGAAGTAATTCCCCGGTCGTGCCGGTCCTGTTCCGTTGCATAGGAAGATGTAGCGTCATGCACCATGCATGGCACTACCTCCTCCTATGCGGCATGGCACTACCTCTTTCTTGTACCGTACAATTGTACGTAATTTATTTGCGAAGTGTATAAGTTAGACGTCGGCCATAGTGAGAGACAGATTCCTGTTACGAAGTTAAATGTTGAGAGTTGTGTTGGAAGAAATGTCAGTGTTTGTTTTTTTTTTTTCATTTATCAAGTTGATATTAATTATTAGTATTCATTATCAATTTTAAACATCGGTAATCACGAATCCAGATATGAGAATATTTATACACACGTTTTACTATTTAGTTTTGTATTTTTATCACAACCAGAGAGACCGAGTTTGGTCGACTCATCTGTATAACCATCATGCGGTTGTTTATGGGCGTCGATAGTCAATAAACGTCTCCCACTGCTGGTGTGTTTAAAATAAAATATATTTATGCTAGGCAACATATTTTACTTAATCTGTTTTTCTTTTCCATTATGTCTTATCTTATCTATTTTATAATAATAATCTGTGTTGTTTAAATACATTTCTAAGCAAAATTTAATGCACGAAAAACGAAAAAGATAAGATTGGCCTTCTGGAAATAAGAACAATAGAATACATTAGGCGCATACCAAGAAGATGATTCTTACAAATAATTTTATCAGCAATTCGTGAAAGTAGGTCAGAAAAAATAAACAGTAAGCAAATAACGTGACTGTAATTCTAGGCCTTATTTTGTCCGTATTGTTGTATTTTTGACTGCCCCACGGACTGGATCTTTATGGTAGTCTTTGGGGTATATTTATGGTAGTCCGTAGTCAAAAGACTGCTCGTTTGTCCCATATAATTTAAAAAAGATAGCGAGATTTGAGGTTGTAGTCTCTGGTCGGACCTAATATGAGGTGGATATTTTGATTTCTAACGATAGTCCGGATCGGGGAAGTTCTCGTTGTTATACCCCTGCGCCCGCGAAACCACACAAAACCGTCGGTCCTGCGACTAATTTCTCTGCGGTCGTGTTGGACTGCCGTCCCATCGGAATATGAGAATGAGTGAATGAAAATTGCACTTGTGTCTGCGCACACACGTCTGCACTGATATAATCCCGCGCTGTTAGCTAGTCTCAAAAGGGATGGCCGCCGTTGCTGAAATTCAGCTAAGAGAATATTATTACTGGTACCTCTTATTTAGTTATTGATGATGATGATACCGGTTACTCATCCGTACCTATCGGTCGATGACGAACCCAATCCGGTTGTTATTAGTTAAATAGGATAATTAAAATAAATATTTTATTTTAATGGTATGAAACTAACGATCCGTCCTGGCTACGCCCACGAATGTTTTTATTGTTATCTTAACGAGTCATCCAATATGACTTCCTCGGGAATAGCCCTTTCTATACACCGTACAGTTGATTTTGAGAAAATCGAACATATAAACAGACTTTGGGCTTCTGTTTCAGTTTTTTTTTCCGAACCTGAACTAGTGCTGTGGAAGCGAAGAGAAGCCCAATACAGCTTCATCGGAAATATTTCAGAGTAGGTGGGTACGAATATGTGATACAGTGTTACTATTCTTTAGGTTTTAACGCAATTAGAATTCAACACTCCATAAACTGGTTTTAAACCTGTATGAGCTAGTTATTGCTCTTTGACACCAATCATAAAAAATAAAACCTTTTAGTAAAAAATAATTAAAGAGTCAAGAGTTATTGTGTATGACACGTTTAAACGTTTTTACACAAGTAACTGCAACAGTGTGCGTGCGTACCGTAAATGCGTGTATCGCTTTATTTAATTAAAATAATAAATTCGAATGCATTATATTAGAATGTTAGCTTTCTCCACAGTATATTATTCTCCATATTTTATATTGTACCAAATTTGAGAATCCACCATCCGCAGAATTAAAAAAGCGGCGATTGGATTTTTTTGTGTATGCCTACGTACATAAAATTAGCTCATGGCTGTGTCCCGCGGTTTCTTCTGCATCAGATCTATCCCAAGACTAAGGAATAGCTTTAAAAAAACATGCAAAATTTGACCCAAATCCTTTCAGACCTTTCTTGTGAAAGAATAATAAACATATTAATAGTATTTATTAAGAAATGTAATAAAATAAGTGCATCGAAATTACAGACTTACATAGCTACGTACCTTACATCTGTTAATTTTGAAACACAATCTTTACATAACATAATATTCTTATTATTTATCCGAAATATTTTGTAGATTCTAGCCGTATTAGACCTAATCTAAGCCCTTTTTAGACATAATTTACCAATTGAAGTCCTTGTCAGTCTATTCAGAACTTAAATAGGTAATAAACTACAATTATCGTTTTCGTAGGTTACGAAATAGGAAGTCATTAATCTGAAGCATTTATATGATGTTACGAGTTTGATTTGAGAGATTATTGATAATTAATTGATACCTTATCATCTGCGAAATAGACACATAACTTAACAAATGTTAAACATACCTGTTACAATCTAGATCCAAATTATTTCTTCAATTTACAGTTGTCTTTCTATGATGTGTCAGCTTATGCACCGTTAAATTCACCAGGTAACCATATTACAACTACACCAATAAAAATTTTCTCACAATATATAATCAACCTTATATAAAATAAAACGAATAAAATATTAACAACTTGGTGTAAGAAAATATAAAAATATATTCGAATTTCGAATTATTCGCGGCGTATGCGTACGTGTCTACGCGCCAATAATCTTTTTCCCTCTAAAGTTATTTCTCGGTCATCTGACTTCTCTGTCTCATTCGATAGCGGCGTCTCATTCTTGCCACGAAGGTGTGATTGCATGTCTTGACTTTGAACCTGCGTTTTCTTAACTAAAAATCCCGTTTGAATTATCTGTCTCTTTCGTTTTCAATATTGTATAGGAGTATACCGTGTGCTAGAAGGAGATCGCTTTAATACCAGTTATTTGTGACGTATACAGTCATTGACCGCAGCTCCAAGGATAAATTTGAGTTTTCTTTACAATTTACAGTTACATGTAGTCCTTTAACCTGTATGAAACTGGGTGAAAAGGTGAGTATAATGGTTTTTAAGAAGAACAAACGAGGAATCGGAACCATTTAGTGACAAGCGAAGTCCATTAAAATCCGACTATACAGATGCGTTGTCCACAGATGCATGATCCCCAAATGCGCCACCGGCAACTCACAAACAAGGAGAAACGGTCGTGCCCGCCGAATTCTGCTGCGATGCTGCACGACACTACCTCTTACTGAAGCGTCCTCAATACTGATATCTATGCCGTTTCGTGCGGTTTGTGAGTTGCCGGTGGCTCATACCACAGGGTCGACCCCTATACGATTTCCCTTGTCTTGTTCATCATCATCAAATAATTGACACCTCTGACCTCTGTTTTTGGCATAACATCACGTAACCTTAATACCTAATCTTCACCTAGTCTCAAGGTCTTAGCCAAGATTTGGAGAGAACGGAAAACTTTACCCACCTTTCACTCTCTCAACCTGGGCTCAGAAACCTGGACGTTTTGAGACAGGGCAGACTGACTGACGCGACCGGGAAGGCAAAGCCTGCACACATGATACCGTCGCAAACAGAAATGCTGTCCCGTTCCATGTAGCTTGTGTTTTGGCCACAGGAAGAAGATAAAGACCGAAGACAGCATTATGTATAACGCGGACGCCATCGGTAGTCATAAACGCTTTATAAAGAGTCTTCCAAAATTACCTTAATTCGCCATACCTGATTCTTGGGCGTGGTTGTGCCGAATGTTTTGGCTCCCCTTGAGCAGTGGACACGTCACCAGGTGGCATTGTAATTTGTGTGCGATTGTAACGTCACATTTTTTGCGACGTGACTAAATGGAGAATTGTAACAATTTGAAACGTGTTCCAATTAGCAACGGTACCATAAGAAATTGGCCTTGTATGATGAACAAGAATGCAATGATTAGGATAATTAAAACTGAAGCCGGTCAGTCGGTGGCTCATTTTAGGGCAACTCATCGTCATAGTAATTAAGCGGATGTTTATGGACATCGGTAGTTGTGAGAAGGCTCCGATATCTCGTTTGCCGCCCCTTCCATTAAAAAATAAAATTAAAAAAAAATCTATGCAATCAACAGATACACCGTTCATGCGCATACTTTAGTGCTGTATTTATAATTTAGCCATTATCGCATTTATTCCTATATTTGTATCTAAAGTAAGTTTTTACAGCCTAAGCCCAATATTGTGAGTCTAGATCAACCGGAAGTACCCATAGGATTTAAGTTTTGTTCGATCCCATGAAAAATTAATCAGAATTCAAATTCCACATTTTTTTTCCTTTTAAGGTACGGGGCTAAGAAAGCTTTTTTAATTTAATTTGCTTTAGATTTTTTATTAACCTTATAATGGTAAGGTTAATAAAACACTTGCATGGACTAAAAACCTGTAATATTTTAAAACGAAGAGATTGTCACATTAGAATTTGCAATGTTAAACGCTATATATATTAAAGCCCCTGCACAATTAAATTAGCAAATATCAATCGTACAGAGACTAAAAGAAAAGCCGAGGCTCTTTTTATATATTTATATAGTATAGGCGAAAAAAGAGAAATCGGAGCTATTAGGTTTTCGACGTCCATCAACATCCGCACGGTTAATGGTTATGTAGATGCTTCTTTTAACCAGTCCTCCTCAATGGACCACTTATCTGTATTTGGGGCATGAAATACCCCTAAAAGTGATAGCTATAATATCGCACTCCGCGGCTTGTGCACAAGGATATACTATCCCGAATCACTGGTTGACGTTGGTGGTATCGGTAGCCATTGAAAGGCTCTGACTGCCAACTCTTCACCACGGAATTATTTTTATGGGGTAGTATGATTCATCAGTTTTTTTATATATTTTATTCTAGTGGGATAACGAGCAGTCGGAGATCATCATGACCATCAACAGATGCTGACCAACGCTCATTGCCGGTTTTGCCAACGCTCGGTTTCTCCCCCTTTCCTCCTTCCTTCGTTATTATACAACATCGACCTAACATACAACTCCTCTCCTCAAAATACATTCCAATATACATAAAGAGGCCTATGTCCAGCAGTGGACCGATGGGGGCTGTTGATGATGATGATGGTACATAAAGTCACCCGTATTAGAGACAAGAATCTTACAATACCACAATCGCTAAAAACCGCCATGTCAACCTGTCAACTTGCGAAACATGGCATCATTTCAAATGTCTCTCGAGAATCATGTATACTGCTAAAGAAGATAAGAGTTACTGCCGTGAAGCACAAATTTATTGTTGCGTTGCGTGCAGTTTTTGAGTATCTGGTGGCTCATTGGACGAGGGGAGGAAAGTAGAGCAATGCATCTGCATGACAATAATATGTCTAAGAGCGTTGGAAGTCCTTTTATATATCCAAATAGTCTAAATACTTCGATTTCTTGTTTGTCTCCCTATGGTATAAATCAAATGTCATAATAAAATATAAAGACAGCCTCAGTGGCCTAGTGTATAGGGTTCAGACTCCCATTCGGTCGAGTCCAGGTTCGAATCCCGCCATGTACCAATGAGTTCTTCTAACTTCCGTACATTTTCTAAATTCCTACGGACATCGCGAGTAAACCAGGATTCATGTATTCCAATTCGACCTAATCCCAGGATTGAGCATAGTTTCCCTGTTGGGTTCTGGCAGTCAGATGGCAGTCGCTCAGGTGGTCAGCAGCAGTATCATCTGGTGTCGACACGTGATAAGGTTTGGACGAAAAATTAGAATAATTTCATAAAAACATACATATGTTAACCTATTATCTACATACATACACTCGTGAGTCTTATTTGAGTCTAACTCCGTATTCAGAGCCAGTCGTGATAATGTTTATAAAAAGACGAAAAAAAAATGTCGAAAACACGCGATAACGTCGCACCGCCATTCAAATTCGTTGCTAGCTGTTAGTTGTGGTGCTAAAGTAGTAAAATGTGTTATGGATAGATAAAATAGTATACCATCATGTTGAAGGTGAGTTTTTGCAGTGAATCTTTACGCTTGACACTCACCCGTCTGAGGGTGAAGGGGGGTACGGACCGGACATGATCCTCTCCATGACCCATTTACTCTTGTCTTAGGCTATTTTAGCTATCGTGTGCGAGCTGCCCTCGACCTCCGAGCAGGGGACGCCACGGCCTCCCTGTTCATAATAATAGTTAAATTAGGTATTATAAACATGTTCATATCGCGATGCTTGTCACAAATCTGCGTCAAACAAACAAACAAAAGTCTCGTCGCCCGAGGAGTACCCGTAGCAATCTGAAGAAGCTCTATTTCTTCTTTGTCGTATCCGCATGTTTGAGGGTCGTGACCACCAAACTGATGAAAATAGGGCTCCTCTTAGCTTTTACAACATAAGGTCAGGTACGAAAAAAAAATAGGTTGCTTGATTCGGGGATTAATTTGGTGGATGCGTTCGAGAGCGTTACGAAAGCGAGCAAGTGATATAAGTTAGTGAAGAAAGAAAGAGATACCTTTAGTTTATTGTAGGAGCAAGAGAGGGAGGTCCTCTCATAGCTCCGTGCAAAGGACGTTGTGAGGTTGATAAAAGTTAGTGAATATAGAAAGATAAGAGTTACGTATATTACTGTAAAGTGAGAGAGTCGCACACATTACCTTTCTCTCGTGGTCAGTGCATGAAATAATAATATTTTTGACGTATTATATACAAAGTGTCGGTGCCAAACTTGGCTCAAAAATGCAAAAATAATGTCAAAGGAATGGTTAATAAAACAGATATGAGATACACGATGTAAACATGGCAGGTTGTATTTACTATAATTTGATCGTTATTTTCGAAGGTGTAAAGGAGCATAGAGATAATATATATAGAGAAGGGATGCCATATGTCGGCGAGTGGCTGTCCTGTTCCATTGGCAGGGAAGATGAGAACGCATTTCTATCTTTGTCTATCAAATCTCGCATGAGCATTGAGCAGAGAGAAATCCATGAAAAAAGATGCTCGTTTTACTATAAGGAAAAAGACAAGTGTGTTAATATAGCGACGTTTGGCAAATGGCACTCGAATTTTTCTGCCTACCCCCTTGGGTATCCGTTGTTATTGCAGTAGTCTGCCTCGTGGGCTATTGGTAACCAAGTCCAGTCACAGCCGAGAGAAATTGAACCCGGGACGGGTTCAATTTCTAACAACAGTCCGGAGTCAGGAAGTTGGCTGGCTGTGCTATAAACACCCCCGTGCCTCGGAGAGCACGTTTAGCCGTCGGTCGTCTGCGCCTGATCTCGCTCCGGTCGTGTCGGGCTGCCGTCCCATCGGAATGGGAGGATAAGGAAACTGGGAGTGCAGTTGTGCCTGCACCCACACTGCACATAATAATATGTTCTGCGCAGATGGCGCTTCGCTGTAGATATGGCGGCGGTGGCCGAAATTTGGCTAGGACGACATTATTAACGACGAGCTGTCACTTTAGGCCGGTGTGCAAGCGAGAGGTACTTCCTCAGTCGTGCCGGCCTAGCTCTACAATGCACCACCTCTTATGAATGTAATATAAATATCTTCTCTGTTATTTCAAATGTATTCATACGGCATATCAATTTCAGGTTTGCACAATAATCGCCATTCTCATCACCACGCTCAACTGTTTCCGAATCATGGACGATTCGGTGAAGAGCCACGCCTTCATTGACAAGTATTGCGCAAAGATCGGAGACTGTGAAGAGGGTTCACATGTCATGTGTACTTACTATGATCCTGTAAGTAATCTTTTTACAGACTTAGATCCGCCCCGGCTTTGTCCGTGATTAAATGGGGTCAAATTATATACGATCTCCGTGCAGTAGCCGGTCCGGGATGGATGCGAGTAGCAGGAGATCGGTCGTCTCGGCGTTCATTGAATGCCTATGTCCTGCAGTGGAGCGATAAGGGTTGAAAATGAATGAAATTATATACTAAAACCTTCCACGAGAATCGTAATTTGCACGGGTGAAAAACGCATAAAAATCGGTTGAGTAGATTTTGTGAACTACGGACACATACAGACAGGCTGCCTTTGGGGACTTTGTTTTATATATACTACCGATCCGCTCCGGCTTTGACCGTGAATAAAGATTAAACAAATAGATTTTGAATTTCCTGGGGAATAGTTCTTTCGATGGGTGGCAACCGTGTGAAAATCCGTTTAGTAGATTTTGAGAAAATCGATCATATACAGACAAGCTGTTTTCAATACATATTTTTTTTCGTTTATTCAGTATTTAACAAAAGTTAATCTAATACATAGTCTCACAAGACTTCTTACGCAGTTTGTCTGTGAGATCTTCAGTCTCGAGTTATACAGTATTATGTCTATAAAGCATGCAAATATATTAACTTAAACTATTTAATCTATATATTTTTAAGTTCACGTGTAAACTTAACTTTAGTGTCCTGTGTCCTGATGTCAGCAGGCAAAGTATTAAGCAAGTAAGGAATGCGTTTTATGAACGTTCTGTCATCGTAGTAATTACTCACTGCCGACATCGATCTGGTGGAGTATTTATTGATGACCCTTGAGCCACTGCCCTGACAGGTATCATAGTTATGAGCTAGTGTTAAATATTTGTTTTAAGCTAACGGGTAGGATTCTACATATTTTAAATAACTTATAATAATTTCCTTTGCAGCTATCTTTTGTTTTTTGTTATGATAGATTTTAGACAAGCTATCTTATATCAAAACCAAGTCCAAGTTATATAAGACTTTAGATAAGACACCCCGCACTTTCACCGACGTATGTTAACTTCAACATTTCACCTCCTGCGGCGTGTAATTTCCAAAAACCCTCTCTAAGTTCTCCCCTACATCTACACTCCGCAAGGAACACTCTTGCGTTCAGTCGCTTCGGCGGTCTGTCAGCCAGTCAATAAGTCACTCAGTAAAGGAAGAGTATATATATATATATATATATATATATATACATATATATATATGTGGATTTCGCTGGGAATTCTTTGACACACTGCCACGGAATCTAGGTGGCGGCTCTTCGGCGATTGGCCAGTCCCTCACAAGTATGGACTCTTCTGCAATGGGGCCCAGTCTACCAACCTGGATCAGCCCCCACCGACGTTAGGACCGTTTAGGGGGGTCGATTGTTATTTCCTGGCCCCAGTTGTCTTACCAACTTATTGCAAATCTATAGTTTTAATTGCATTAATTGTAAATTTCTTAATATTATTATACTAACACAGTTTTTAAGTTTATCACTAAGTGGGCGTTTTGTTGCCTGATGGAGCATTAAAAAATGTTATAGTAATCTATGCTCATTGATATAAAGCCGAAGTGTTTGTTTCTTTGAACGTTCTAACCTCGGGAAGTACTTGCCCGAATTGTTTGAAAAATTTCTTTTAAATAGTCCATTTATCGAGGAATGCTGCAAGATACTATGTCGCTACGGCTGATAGTTACGCGGCTGGAACTGCCGGGCGACGCTCGTAAATAAATATTCTATTGTAACTATTACCTGTTTTAGCAAAGACTGTTCGGGCCGCTATGTTCTGGCACTAGGAACATCACCATGATACAAGAATACGCCGAAAAGATCTTGGACATTGTCAATGGGTAAGTTTTTTTAGGGTTTCGTATCTGAAAAGCAAGAATGAACAATGTGTAGCCCGTCTCTCTGTCTGTCTGTGTGTTCGCATGTTAAGAAAATAAAGGACTTCTCTTTGATGTTGGAATCATTAAATTTGACAAGAATTCAGATTATATAATACTGATAAATAAAATTCTGGTAATAAAATTCATATGGTAATTTATCGTTAAGTAGAGAAAAAAAAAACTTATATTGGAACTTCATTTCACACACATCGCCTCTGTGGTGTAACAGTGCGGGTGTCGCCTGTTGAGACCGTTGGCCGCGTGGGGTCCCGGGTTCCATCCCCAGGTCGGGCAACTGTTATTAAATGTTTCTCATATTATTCCGCGCACGCATTATATTGTCCGGGATTGGAATGTGCCCGAAGAATTTTTAAATTTCATGTGTGTATGAGGTAGTGCAATGCAGCATACTGCAGCGGAATTGCGCCGGCACGATCAGGGAGATATCTCTCGGTCATATGATACCGCCGTATATCGGTAGCCGTAAAAAGGCTCCGCTTGCTCGTTTGGCAAATGCTACAGAAAAAAGGTATTGAGTGTGACCCGAAAACCTAAACTTGTTAACTTATCCACCTCCCATGGTACAGAACACTTAGTGCGAACTTCTACTTGCCCTTAACCGGTTTTTGTACGTGATTTTTTCACAGAATAAGGAGTCAAACGTCACGTGGGCTATTAAAGGCCAAAAATGGAGAACCCTTGCCCAGAGGATACGGGATCTACAAACTGGTGAATATCACGCCTGATACTTTAACAAATTATACAGCGAAATTATCCTCGAGAATAGCTCAAATTAATTAAACCATTAATGTAAACCACATGAAAATCTGTTGAGCGGATTTTGACAGCTTTTGGGGACATTGTTTTATGACATGTATTATTAGTACACTTCGTAGTGTGCATAGTCTGGCCATAAATATTGTTACAATTAAAAATTAAAAATATATTTCATTTAAATTTGGAATCTGTCATTTTATACATACAATATGTTCATTGTCTGCTCACTTTGGCGCCAATACATTGTACAATATTTTACGATATTAAAATGGAGTGGGGTGTTTTAGTGAACAGAATCACTATGATTGCATAACACAAAGTAGGTATGGAGCCAAATGCATTTTTTTAACTCTCCACAATTTTAATTTTACATTTGAATTTCGTTTTGCGGCATACAAAGACCTTCGTTCTTCGGATAATTTACTCTTGTTTTTTTTTTACCTATCCATCACAGTGAGGGAGGGTCACGTGGGCTGGAGTTGTAATTGGTTTTCGCACACACGCGCATATAACATCTCCACCTATCACTCGGCGCTACAGTAATGTGCCGGGACCTGTGCATTTACACGAAAAAAATATTTCATTATTCATTTTTTTTTTACCTTACAGGTTTGGGATAATGAATTGGCCACATATGCTCAGCTTTGGGCAAACCAATGCACTCTGCTGAGGGATAGGTGTCGAGCCACTTGTAAGTACCACCATCAATTTGTTTACCGACATGTGCAGTGGTAATAAAAGCGAGTTGGCCGTGCATGTTACCCCAGAGGTCGCGGGTTCGAATGCCGCCCATGCCGCTGCATGTGCCGCCCATGCTGTGTATCATAATATTATACATAGACATATATTTCTTAACACAGTGCTAATCTATAACTTGCGGAGATAAGTCTACAGATTATTATATTTCATCTCGTATTTATTAAGAGGTAAAGGAAGTCAGTACAAATTCCAGAATGCATTACAGCGAAGTGGGCCAGCACGTTACCTTATATATATGTCGCAGTCGGATTGTCTAAATCTCCGTGTTTCATTACGGCTAGCAATATTCAAAAGGAGCGGTTTTGTTTTGTGGCTGGTAAACGATTAGCCGGATTGAATACGGCTGAGTGAAATTACGCCAGAAAGTGTTCGGCGTTATGCGATATTCAGCAAAGCTGGCCTTATTGAAATAAAGTGGATTTTAACACTGGCGGCGTTGCTTGATATGAAAACAATAATGGCGTCGATTGTCGAATACAGAGAAATAAAACAATTGTGCAAAGATAGGTTCGAAGGATTAGGCGGAAGCGTAGCTACCGACGGAGCCTTCGTGGTGAGGTTACTTTTTTATTTGCACTCAAAACACTTTAGTGTTATTGTTGATACTATCAGTATCACTGCCTAAAATCAAGATATTCAATCAGGCTAAATATCAGCTGCCATATTTAAGAACGTCTCGCAATGATACATGTCACAAAACTGTACGGCCCTGTTTTGGAAAATGGCCAGCTGTAATGTTATACGGCGATTTCTACAATGTATGTCGCAGTCGTATTGTATATATATATATATATATATATGTCAAAAAGGATCATAAAGGTTCACAGGATTTTACACCGTTTTAATTAATTGGCAATTGCAATGGGCATTTTTTCTTTCCAATTTTATTCATACTGCCCGGCTTAAGTCGTCTTCGGAATGCATACCTCGCATCTGCAACAGAGAGGGTCGACCTCAAACCAAGACTTCGCCCGAAGACCGCTTCCACAGCACTAATTCACGATCGCAGAAAAAACATCCCAAGGAATAAATTCCATAAATTCTGACCATGCCATTCTCCAACTGAAATATTATTATAAGGATTCAGTCAGGTGGAAATCTGTCAATTTTTTTGTCATTAGAACACTGCCATTATCAACCAGCCTGTCAGCATTTCAATGAAGATGCGGCAAGGGGTAGTGCCATTCTGCATTGCAGCCGAATTGCGCAGCAGCATAGCTTGAATATATATGCATCAGCAGCATAGCAACTGTAGCTGTTTTGAGCACATGAACAATAGAGCTTTTTGATGACTATCGTCTATAGACATCAAAGCAAAAAATCATGCAAAGAAGTTGCCATATTTTTTTCTAATAATAATGGAATGGCCGGTCCGGGATGGATGCGAGGTAACAGGTGGTTGGTTGTCTTGGCATTCATTGAATTGTGTTGCCGTTCTTTTCTCCTCCCCTTCAATGGGCCACCGGCAAGTAACCACACTAAACGTGATAGCATTGCTGCCACTCTACACTGTTGTCGAGCGACAGGTTCCTCCGGGTGCCAGCTTAATTCGGTAGCATGGCAGTATCTCTTACTAATTCTTGAGTAATCTTCAGTCATGTGATTTCTATTGCTTTTCAGCCAAATTCCCTGATCCTGGTCAAGTGGGTGGCGTTAACCGGTTTACCTTCGACGACAGCTGGACACCAGCATTCCGGCAGGTGACGTTTGAGAAGCCTGGTTTCACTCACGGGAAGGTCTTGTACGCCCTGACTCACATACTCAAATCCCTCTTTATGTCCACGTATGGAGTGATGACCCCGGAGCTGATCAATAATATGTAAGTGAGTATTCTGAACCACCTCATGATTCTTTTGAGTGGACTGGTTCGAAGGAGCCACTTCGTTTAGCTCTAAAAATTTGTAAGAGAGTGCCATGCTGTATTGCAGCGGAATCGGCTGACACGACCGGGGAGGTACATTTCGCTCATAGTACCGGCGTAAAATGACATTTTAGGTGTCGCGTTTCGTACGGTCTGTGAGTAATCGGTGGCCTACTTTTGGGGGAAGAGAGGAGGGCAGCGCAAAGGGCATATTAATATTATGCTGATGTTTGTGGGCTTATTGTTCACGGGACTAACGAGCAATCGGAGCCTTTTTATGACTACCAACTCCCATGAGCATCAGCATGATTACTATGTGGGTGTGTTGCTCTCCTATCCTCCTCCCCTCTTTGCCCATGGCTATTCACAGACCGCCGCGAAATGCGACATAGAAGATGTCACTTTACAACGTTATCATGTGAGCGAGAGGTAGCTCCCCAGGCGTGCCGGCGCAATTCAGCGTGACACCGCTTACTAAACTACTACAAACTTAAAAATCTATTATGTTTCAGAACAGACGCAGCGCTGATAGAAAACTACCCGGCGGTACAGCTGTTCTTCGGCTCGGTGACTCATGTGGGATGTGGCATATCGGCTTTCAAGGAGTACGCGTACTATGACGACGGGAAACGAATATTATATAATGTAAGGCATTTACGCGTGCTACGGCCCTGACTAGAGGAGTAGGGGGGAGGGGGCGTTAGCATCCTCACCCCTTGCCCTGTGCGCAAAAGCTCCTTCCAATCTCTAGTCTCCTCTTCTTAGAACAAAGAGCAGCGTTCAATTGGCTACGCCCAAGGTGTTTCGGTTCACCTCAGGCTACTGAGCTCAAATGCCACGATAAGCCTACCATGGTGGGGGAGGCAGGGTTTGGATTCTGGTTTTGCAGGCAGGGGCCACTTTCCAAATTGGAGAGTTCTGCAAACGCCTTTCCAATAGTAGTTCGCAGAAAATTTGCAGGCTTGTGTACGTATTGTTCCAGGTGAACCCTGATACACATGCTAGGAACTCCTAACCATAAGCTTTTATAAACACTGAAGGCTTCAAGAACTCCATCAAGACTTCTTTTACTAGCTGTGACCCGCGGTTTCACCCGCTAAAATTCCAAGGGATCATTAATTTTTCAATATGTAAGCCACCTCACGTTCGCATGATACCGCTGCACATTGACGGCTATGCTGTCACGTTACCGGTGGCCCATTGCAGAGGGATGAGTTATAAGAAGGGGCTGGAATGGTATGAGGGCGTCACTCTAATAATAAAAAAATGTATGTGTAAAAAGATCATTTAGATTCTCATCACATGTAAAACGAAAACGCCAGCTGCGTGCATGAAAAATTATGTCATAATAACGTTCCTAATGAGCGTGCGAGTGAGAGAGTAGAACAAGCCGAATCTTTCACGCCACCGGGCGATACGTTGGCAGATTAGATAACCATTGTGACGTGAAATTACATCGTCCGTAAATCTGTAAGTTACAGATAATTCTTTTTTTCAGACTATATTCTTAGTGTGTAATTATTCGGCCCGTCTGAGGCTGAACACGCCCATATACACGACACAAAAACCTACGGAACCCGGTTTCACGCAGGAGTGCGGCTGTCCACCCAAGTATGACGGCGACAACAATTGCTTGTGCTACAGAAACTGTAAGAAAAAATTGATGCTCTTTTTAGGGTTCCTCACTTGAAGAGTAAAAACGGGATCCTTTTACTGAGATTCCAGTAGTAGAGTCTCGTTTGTAGTAAGAGGTAGTTCCACAGCAGCCAAAAGGGCCAACACGACCGGGGAGGTATCTCTCGCTCTCGTGACATGTTCCCTGTGGCGCTGCGTGCGGATACCGAGCATCCGGTGGATTATTAGAGGGGAGGAATAAAGGAGGGCAACGCATCTGCATAACAATATTGCATTGTGTGTGTTCGAGACAGTCCCAAATCCTATGATAGCGAGTGGCCTAGACAGTCTACCGACGCTCATTAACATCCGCACAGACGCGTTGCCCTTCTGCAATCCACACCGTGGGCCTCTGTGTACTAACAAACGTCATAACCATCACTTTAAGCCGGTGTCATGTGAGCGAGAGGTACCGCTGATCGCGCCGGTTCAATTCAGCTGCAACCTCTTACTTAAATCTATGGTTTTTTATTTTATCTGTTGTATGCTGACGGAAGTGTTTAGTGTAGCTTCATCGGTTACTACAAGACACGTCGAGGTGCGGTTGAGGTCGATAAGGAGGCAGATCTCCCTCCGTTCCCGCAGATGTGTACGATGCTTCCCCATAGTTGTTTATGATTAGTCAGAATAACTATTATTATCTTTTCCGCGATAACCTGATCCCCTCTCGCCCCTCTATATCGAGCAGCTAAAGTTGGCGATGCATTATCATGGGGGCTGAAAGTACTGGTTGAGCTATCGGGACAGGGCGAATCTGTGGGGAATTCGTTTGCCTGTATAGCTTCTTGATAAAAAAAGTGTTGTTTCAGCGTGCGACAAGGGGGCGTGTAAGACGAGGGCAGATCTGATACTGCTGCCCATATTCACAGTAGAACACGTGACGCTACCCACACTACAGGAAGAAACAACCAAGTAAGTCGATACACTCTGTTTCAAATGAATTTAATTTTTCTTCTTTTTTATTGCATAGGGGGACAAACGAGCAATCAAAGCCTTTCTACTGCTATCGACGCCCATGAACATCAGCGTAATTATTATGCCGATGCGTTGCTCTCCTTTTCACCTCCCCCCCCAATGGGCCGACGGCTACTCACAAACCGCAAGTAACGCGACACCGTAGGTGTCACTTTACGGTGGTATCAAGTAAGCGACCGTGCCGGTCGAATTCCGCTGCAATGCAGCATGGCACTACCTCCTGCAAATAAATGTTATTGTAATTTTGTTAGCAGGCAGCCCGTTGACAGGGATGCGGTGGAGACGAGCAACGCATCCGTATACCTGTGCCGATTATCTGTAGTCACCAAGAAGATCGGCTGCCTGTCAAACGATCGATTAATGTGTGGAGAGATCAGCTCCGCATATGGACGACTGGAGAGGCATCCGCAACTACCGCCCGTAAACGTGTGACCCTCCCGCGTCCCGCGCTCGCCCCTCCGACACCACATTTATACTTTAGCCTATACCGGTCAGCCCTATAATAGCTAGGACCTATAACTGTTGTCCCGACAGACATGTAGACAGACCGACGGACAACAAAATGATCCTATTAGATCGATTTTTATTTCTTTTTAGGTGCGAAACTTTAATAATATAAATGTGAAAAGTTTATTTGTTTGAACGCGTTAATCTCAGAAACTAGTGGTCTGAATTGAAGAGTTATTTATGTGTTGAATAGCCAATCGAGCACATCTGTACGCTGTGAAATGGCGCTACTGCTAACAGGACCAGAGATACGCGGGTGAAACCGCGGGGTGGTGCTAGTAATTGATTCTATTTTGTATTAGGTTTGAGATCGGTCATCTTGGCGTTTATTGGAAGAGGCCTGTGCCCAGCAGTGGACCGATGAGGACTGATAATGATGTGGACGATTATTAGGCTTAAGTCGATGTAACGGAAATTAGGTTTGTTTGACCGTTGTATTAGGCTTTTTTTAAGCATAGGATCCAAACGAGCAGTTGAACCACTTGTAAGTAAGTGAACACCAACGCCCATAAACATCCGCAACACCAGAGGACACGCAGATAGACGCGTTGCCGGCCTTCACGCTCCCGTTAGATAGATTAATTATTGTTTATTAGTAGATAAATATTGACTATATTTTTAGGCATGATATTACAGCACCGCCTCGTGAGAAAGTACCGAAGTCACACTTTTGTTACAACCCACACAGCGGCTGCTTCAGCCGGCTCAACCCAGAAGTAATTCACGAGGATACCGCAGTTGTAAGTACTTCACCAATTATTTTGTTCACAAAGTGCACGCCCTTACCTCCACGCAATACATCTTTCCCAAGTCGGTTACCAGGAAGGTATCGCTTTAAAGCGCTAAGTCTATTGTACATTTACGTTTTAGTTTAAAATTTTTCTGTCCCCGTACGTTTTGGTCTGCAATAAAGGATTTATTTATTATCTATTGTTCATCTTTAACTAATATAATTTTATATTATACAGACTTTGTTTGGTCGAATCCGCTGTTCTCTAGGCGACTGGTCTAATATGCTGATGGGCATTATCATCATCAGCCCTTGTCGCTCCACCGCTGGACATAAGACTCTTTCAATGAACGCCAAGACGACCGCTCTCCTGCTATTCGCATCCATCCGGGACCGGCGACTGCACAACGATCGTCTTCCCACCTGGTGAACGGTCGACCAACACTTGGTTTTCCCAAATGCGACTTCCACTCTAGAACATCTTCACGCGTTCTAGAGTGGAAGTCGCATTTGGGAAAAGTTCACGCGGATACGGTCTCCCGTCAGGTGGTCGCGCGTGCAGCGGGGCCAGGTCACGTAGATGAGCACGCGGTCCATTGTCTGCCCTATTGAACATAGCGCTCGATAGTCGAACCACAAAGTCATCCAGCGACTCTATCGGATACTTTAGTTCTCTGTCTTATGACTTCGTTACGAATTCTGTCGGATAATTATCAAATCAAATCATTTATTTGCTCGAAAATGTTTAACTCCAAATGGTGGTGAACAATATTTTAAAGCACAATGTCTTCCCTATAATAAGGCGTGCAAATATTACAAGCTGCCTGTGTATTAAAAACAATCGTGACTATGCAGAGGTATTCCTTGTAATGTAAATCGATTATTAATTACAAAAAATTTATAATCCAAATTATTAGTTAAATAGTAATTTAAATTTCTTATAGAACATTCAATGGTTAGTATTCAATGTATTTATAAAAATATATGTATAATAAAACTAATATATAACTAGAATATAAAACACAAAGTTTAGTTATATATTTTTTTGAAATTATATAACGAAATTACTTGAGCGCATAAACTTAAACTTTGTAATTAATTTAAATAACGCCTTAGTGTCTAAATAATGAATTGATAAGCTCTTAAGCACTTTCTATGTCAACTCTGACAACGTAAATTTAAAATGGGTTTATAATATTGTGCATTAATAACCGCCGTCTAGAATTTTGTTTAATATGGTAAATACTTAGGTAAAATCGCCGGACACTGCTAGTGCAGAATAAATTATAATCTAACACTGTTCCTAGCCGAACTTAGGCCACTGCTATCAGTCGTCTAAATTATATATGGATTCACTATTGTAATTTTTTTACAATGCATTCATTTACAAAACAAACACACACAAAAATCATGACATTCACGTTGTTGTTACGCGTAACGCATTACGCATTGTTCACGCGTAGAGAGTCAAGAGTACGCAACATGCAATTTCAAAATACAATGGTCACACACGGGTCCCGGCACGTAACTATAGTGCCGAGTAATAATTGAAGGGGCTAGTTGCGCAAGTATACTGCTGGTTGGGAAACCAATCACAGCTCATGCCCGATACGCATGACCCGCCCGCGTCCCGCCCTCGCCCCACCGATACCATATTTCGTACTTCTGTACAATAACGGTCAGCGCTATACTTTCAGCCTGGAATATACATACTTATATATACTTAAGACAATGGGCTAGATAGGTTTATTTTTATATAGTACAGGGGGACAAACGAGTAACCAGAGCAATTTTAAGACTACTGCGCCCATGAACATCCACATAAATACGATGGCGATGCGTTCATCAAATGACCCACCCGATGTCAATTTACGTTGGTATCATGTGACAGAGTGTTATCTCCCCGGCGGTAATTACGCTGCAATGTAGCATGGCTACCTCTGACTATATGAGCCAGCAACAGCTGAGGAAACGTGTTGTTCTACTATTGACCTTCTCGATGAAAATATCCGCGTCTGTACTTACACCGTCTACAGTCACCACAGACAGTCTCGGTTGGACTTTTTCCTGAGACACAAACGAGCAATGTCAGTCATTTGATAACTACTGAAGCTCACTTACATCCGAACAGGTAAGGCTTATCCCGTTATGCTTGTTTATATCCTAAAGGGATCACTGAAAAATTCAATTCAAAATAAAATTCATTATTATATTTACAGAAAACAGTATCCGAGCCTAAAATCCAAGCCGCACCAGGAACGAAATATAGGAGAAGATTCGATAGAAATAGAGACGAAACAGGGAAATTATCAGAAGAAGTAAATGATGTACAGTCTGATTACATCGGAGATGCGCGAAACAGCAGAGTTCATAACGAGAGAATCTTGGATAGCAAGATTAAGTCCGAGTCACGAACAAATATAGCTATTAGAGAGAGCACAGAAATTGATCCAAGAAAATACAATGATTATAGTGATGCAGACATAAATCAACATGTGTTATACAAAAAATACTCCCAACTCATAGACCCTGAAGTGTTGATGTTGTTAATCAAACTGGAGAGAGAAATAGATAACATTGAATTGGGAGACAGAGAAAGGGAAATAATACACGAGAAAATAGCAAGTATATACAGGACACTCCTGGAGAGTGCTAACACAATTGAAAAACGATATCTCTTCGAAAATGAAATACATAATCATGAGAATCAAATAAAAATGTATCAGAAGGCGATAGATGATAACAGCAGACGTTATACTCGTCGTAACTTAATGAGAAATAACGACAAATTTATTGAAAGATATACTAATGAAGGTATTCATAGTAACCATGGAATAGATAATTTGAATGCTGAAGCAAACAGAATTAGAGACACGTATGACATACGGTACGATAGCAAAGAAGAAAACCACGAAAATAACTATAAAGTAGTTAATGATGTAGATAATTTGCTAAAGTATGATAATAGAGATAGCTTCTTAAAATATGTCGACCGCTATAGAAAGAAGTGAGTGCAACATTTAAATTATTTGCATGTAGTTAAAGTCAAATATACAGCTTTGAAATATACGTTTTTATTTAATCAATTAAAAAACAAGTCGAGTCTCATCGTCGGTATTTGACATTTGTGTTTTACTTGATTGTGTGTATATCAAAATAATATTAGCTCTCTGCACATAATCTCCATGTAATCTTCGGCCGTAATAAATATCAAACTCCTCAATTCGTGCAATTTTAAATAAATGGATGGAATTTTTCTCCGATCACGAACAAACATGAATATTTCAACGCAATAACTTTCGCAAGACACATCTACATGGATATAAAAACAAACAAATGGTAGCATTATTCATACCTAAAATAGATGTCCTCTTGTATTCGTTTGTTGAACCGGCAGTAGATAACACATGATTAGCTTTTTTTTTTTTTGAACAGTACTGTGACGCTATAATTTATGATATGGTGATGATAGCATCCTAAAAAAATCAAGGGCAACCCTCAATTTTTTTATACCCGTCCTTTTCATGAACGGAAAATGATGATCATTGAGCTCTTCCATGGTGGGAAGTCGTCTCTAGGGTGGTATCTAATGGTGAGGACTTTTATTGCGCCTGTGGTAGAAGACATTACTTAAAGTATAAATTGAAGTACTACATAAAAAAGAATCACCGGCCACTCAGAGTATAAAAGGCGGCAATTTAGCTGTCACTTCACATCGCTGTTACGTGATAAAAAAACTATGCTATAAAAAATAACAATCATAAATTATAAAAATCATAAATTTGAACTATAAAATCGTATCCGCATCACAGAACAATAAATACACCTATAAAAATAACTCATACGTTACAAAAGGAACATAACATGTGGAAGGAACAATGTACCGAAAAAAATATTGTAGACATTTCCCAAATGTAACACAGAACATAAAGATTTTAAGGTACCTACATTTGTAAGTAATTCTTTCCTTAAGCCTTAATCCGTTGTTATAGATAATGTTATAGATATATATTGATTTAAAAAAGTATTATAGACACAGGGTCTCGAAACCCTCCGTATATAAGATGCACAATGTAAAGTTATGCTCTTTATAAAAAACAACATTATCTGCGTTGCGTAAGGTTGATTTTGCGAGAAAACATGTTGAAATTATACACTTCTTTCAAATAGTTTCTGTCTTATAAAAAGTGCGAAAATATATGTTTATGTACAATCGCGGATACTTTAGAGTGACAGTTCCGTAGGGAATCGTGGTATTTTTGTAAACCAATGATCCTAATTGATGATTTTTTATTTCGTTGTGTGAAATAATAGACCAAACGAAAATAGATTAGAAAAGTCCCCACGAGGCTTAAAATCTAATTTAAAAATGTCTTCAACTGTCTCCAGGTCTAGTAGTAAACGTGTTCGGCCACATACGTGAGGTCCCGGGTTCGAATCCCGGGTCGAACCATACAAAAAGTGTTCTTAGGATTTATCAAAAGGTCCTGCGCCAGAATTCTCTCAGGTCGTGTCGGATTCCCGTCCCATCGGAATATGAGAATGAGGGAGTAGAGATTGCACTTGCGTCTGCGCAGTCACTTGTGCACTATAATGTTATAACCTGCAAAGATAGCTCTTCCCAATAGAGATGGCCACTGTAGCCGAAATTCGGCTTGCACGACCTTATATTATAATTAATTGAAAAATGATAAAGGTATTTTAAAAGCTCCCGACTTTAACGGAAAAAATCCTTCCGGGCCTGCCATTAATGTTTATGAATCAGTTCTGTACTTTATAGTAACATTTTATACGCATATTCATGGTAAAATTGAAATTGTTGTTAGTAGACTTCGTGGATTTTCTTGTGTTAAAGCAGTGCGTTCTTTATTTTTCTTTAAATTTTTAATTATATAATTCATCAAACATTTTAAAGACCCAGTAATTTTGGAGGTAAATGTCAAGACTTGTTTGCACAAATAGATACTTACCGCAGCACCCCCTGGTGAAAACCGCATTAATATCGGGCCTGTGGTTTTGGAGGTAAATGCTAACTTTGTTTTACACACATACAAACTTCCTAATAACCCCAAACGCATACCTCGGTTCTGTCGTGGGTAAAAACAGAATTAAATATACCTTTATAATTTCTACTTCTCCTCTACTACACTTATTTCTTTAAAGTAGTCTTGAAAGAACAGCGTGATCTTTAATGATCTTCACAGAACAGAAAATATCAATTCATTCCACAGCAGTTGAATTAAATACGTTTCGTACCTAGGGACAAGAAAAAGAGATGCAAGCGCATATTTTAAATGCCAAAAGAGAAATGACTTTAATAAAGGTAAGTTTAAAGTATTGTCCTTAATGCCACCCTTATTTATCACTCTCCTTTCGTCCTCCGCTCTGATAGACCACCGGAAACTTACAAACCGCACGAAACGCGACAGCTTGCTTCACAGTGATATCCACGTGAGCGAGAGGTCCGGTCTAGCTGGCCTTGTTCGGATGGAAAGCTCTTACAAAACTGAAATTAATTCATTATTATTAATACTAAAATCTAGGGATATTTCAAGAGTAGCTCCAAGGAGGGGCAGCCGACCCCTGCTCCCTTCGTCTACGCCGTTCCGTCCCCACCTGTATTTTCGAAGTAAAACTTCTTTACACACGCTTAACCAGGGGAGTAATCTGGTGAATACGCGTTAAGAAAACGAGGCCAGCGGAAGTTCAGAGATGTAAGCTAGTGAAGATATTGAAAGAGAAAGTAACTTTTCGTATTCTAGGAGTAAGAGAGAGAGTTGCGACACATATTTCCTACCTCTCTTTCACCCACAGCCAGCTTTTTTGTCAATTTGAGATCTCGTTCGTACGAGACTTTTTAAAGGTGTTAAAAAAGCGTTGTAACAGAATATCTGTTCACACGACGCTGTTATAAATCCCTTGCGCGGAGGGTGCCTGAACTACACTCGCACTTTTTGCAGACTTTGTTTTGCTTGCTTAATCTAATACCAAGACTTATATCAGAAGGCTATGTAAAGGTGGTGGATGAGCTAGACTTGAATGGGGATGTAAATCTGAATTATTACTGTAGAGCTAAGGTCACGCAATGTCCCGAGGGCACACACTTAATGTGTATGTACTATAATCTTGTGAGTATTTGTTTTATATCGTTTTTTATAATATAGGGGGACAAACGAGCAATCAGAGTCATTCTACGAGTACCAATCCCCATGAATATCAGCATAACTACATACGCAAACCGAACGGCTGGCTCAGTTGGTAACGTGGCGGTTAGCCCGCGTGTTACTCCACAGGTTGCGGGTTCGAATCCCGCCCAGGTCATGGATGTTTTATAAATTTAGTATATGTATTTGTATAACATAAATCTTTAAATATATAATATTTCTTAAGTATATAAAAATGTTAAATACATTTCCGTTGTCCAGTACCTGTAACACAAGTCCTTGCGGTACTTAGCGCATGACTAGGCTAACGTGGTGTGATAAGTCCGCAGATATTGTTATTATGAACGATCCGTATCCGAAAGGAATATTTGACGCGTTTCGGTTGACGGAATAGGATGAAGTTTTTTTATACTCTTCTTTTTCATATTCAATAGAAGCTCATAATTCTCCTCACCAATGGACCACACTCGTATGATGCATATCATATTGTGTTTGGAGAGTTGCGGTGTTAACAAGACTGTTTTAATCAGAATAACACAACGGTATTTGTTTTACTTATAGCATAGGGAGACAAACGACGCCCAACAATTGTAATCCCAACACTGGGCCGTCGCTATAACATTTAAGGGCGCTGATTCAATTTTTAAGGGACTCCACAAAACAACGGTGCCATTAGAGTTATTCATCCTGATGTTTGACACAAACCGCACTAAACGCGATACCACGGCCATTTTATTCACCTTTTTAATATAGGATACGGATACCTTACTTATCCGTATTGCACTCCGACTTAAACTACAAGAACTAACACTAAACACCAGATTCTAAATAATAAGAAAAATGTGTATACATTCTGGCGGAATTTGATTCAATCATGTCAGGATAGAGCCGGATACTGCAATGATGGAGCAATGCTATTTCCACTACAGACGTTTTAACAACAGTCGATTGTTGGTAAAAAAGCAACTGTCCTGTATAGAAGTGTAACATTACAGGATGTAAAATATAGCCTGATATGTAGTTATCCGGAATCCGTGCCTTTCGGATCTGAACACGCCGAGATATTGCTGGGCATGTTAAATGGGTAAGTCTGATGCCTCGCGTTGTCGTGGTAAGCATGTTAAAATACTATTACAATGTAGCGGGCAAACCAGTCATCGGAGCATTCCAAGTTATCCACATGAGACCACTGTAAGACAGCTGTCGCGTTTCGTGCCGGTGGCCCATTGGAGGAGAGGAAGAAAGCACATCCACGACAACAACGCGAATGTCTATGACTTATCAAAGATTATTTACCCCCATATACTAAAAAGAAGCAAGAGGTACCTCCAGTGTGAGGGCCCAAATTGGCTGCAGCATGACACTGCCTCTTACCAACTTTGTTCCGCGAATGATCTAGGGCATTTTTTTATTGTATTTTATGTAATAGAGGTGCAAATGAGAAATCGAAGCCTTTTTTTACGATTACCGACGCCTATTTACATCCATATAATTACTACGCAGATTCGTGGCTCTCCTTCCTTCCCCCCAACGGCCCATCGGCTACTTACAAACCGCACGAAACGCGATACTAAAGATGTCAGTTTACGGCAGTGTTATGTGAGCGAGAGGTAAACCTCCCCGGTCGTGCCGGCCCAATTCCGTTGCATAGAAGGATGTGGTGTCATGCACTATGGATGGCACTACGTCCTCCTATGCAGCATGGCACTACCTCTTCCTAAAATGTTCGTGTTCTAAAATGCTTCTTATCTCTTATCTATTCCAGTGTACGTAGTCGGTTAGCCCGAGGCAAGATTAGGGGGCGAAATGGACTTTTACCGAAAGGATATTCTGTGTTGAAGCTGGTAGGTACAGTTCACTGTATAAACATATCAAGTAGCTGCACGCGAAGCTGTTCTAAGCTGTGTTGGGCTTCTCTTCGCTACCACAGCAAAAGGTCAGGTCCGTAATGAAAAAAAAGAAAAAAAAACCGGCACGCGGTTTCAACCGCATGTCATGGTGAAATTCCATATTATAACCTTCACCCTATTTCACCCCCTTAGTAAGTACTAACGGCTTTTAGAAATTCAACCCGAATTTCTAAAAGCCGTTATTACTTATACCAAATTCCAAGTGTCTACGAGTGAAACGTTTTCGCATTCACACGCAAACTGTAATAAAGTAATCGCAACGATCGGAAGACGTGGAAGTACGTTATATATTTACAGTATGGGGGGGGGGGGGACGAGCAATCGGAGCCAGTCGACGACTACCAACGCCCATGAACATCACCACAACTATGCCGACGCGTTGCCCTCGTTTTCCCCTCCCACCCCATGTATGATGCCCGGTCGTACCGGCCTAATTTCTTCTTAAAGTTGTTAAAATGTTGACAATGATATATCCCTTAGAGTTGGGACGCCGAGCTGGCGACATTCGCGCAGGTTTATGCAGACCAATGTATGACATTGCCGCCTTTCTGTTACGCAAGTAGTAAGTATTAAAAAAAAAAGTAACTTCACGCCTATTATCCCCGAAGAGGTGTGCTATATACTTCGGGCATATTCTAATCCCGGACAATGTAATGTATGCAAATAGTTGCCGATCGAACCCAGGACCCCACGTGGCTAACGGTAGCAGCCGACATCCGCACCATTACACCACAGAGGCGATAGTGTTTATTAATGTCCTACTAATTTAATAAAAGAGATTTGGAGGGTTTTGCAGCCGCATTGGACGAGCACGCCTGATTGTACCCCGCGCTCACATGATACCGGCGCAGGGTAAAATCTTCGGTGTCGTAATTCGTGCTGTGACTAGCCGGTGGCCCATCGAGGGGGAGGAAACTAGGGCAACGTGTCGTCGTAGTAATTATTCTGATGTTCATGGGCATCGGTAGTCGTAGAAGGCTCTAATTGCTCACATATTGTAAAAAAGTACCTTCACGCCTGTTATCCCCGAAGGGGTTGGCAGGGATGTGCTAGTAGATCCACAACTCGTGAATTCAGTAGATATACTAGCACATCCACGACTAGCCAAGTCCCATGATGTCATAGGTGCCAAGCATATGGCCACTTCGGGCACATTCCAATACCGGACAATGTAATGCGTGCTCAGTATCATCTCAGAAACATTTAATAACAGTTGCCCGACCTGGGGATCGAACCCAGGATCCCACGCAGCTAACGGTTTTAACGGGCGGCCCTCGCACCGTTACACCACAGAGGCGATTGTCTATAATATAAACAATACATGTAACATTATTTATATTATGTACTATATGAATGTGGAAGGATGTAGATACCGGGGAAGCCATGACCAGATTGATCGGGCACTGTCCGCAAGTGGTCTCAGAGTCTTCGCAACCGGCGTGTCCATGTGAAGGGAGTAATGAACGTGGAGGAGGCAAAGCAGGTATGCAAGGACACATGAACATCAGCATAATTACTAGGCCGGCGCGTTGTCCTCCTTTTCACACC
>JAFELO010000472.1:499057-520696 GCA_017140195.1 Eumaeus atala
TACCCTCACATGGTACCGTGTTATAAAAGATGACCATCAAATTAGATCCGATGCACCACCTCATTGCAGGTGGCCGATGGCGCCGGCGAGGTGTAAGTAGGTATTTGGTTCAGCCGCGAGTCCCACGCGTCCTGTCGCGTTGGGTGGGAACCCAAACCCACCCAAGACCGATGGCAGAGTGCATATGCATCTGCCCGCGAAAAAAAAAGGGCTCCGCATACCATGCTCTTGATGTTCAATGTACGTTCGTAGTCATGCCTGCTTCCGGCTGCAATGGGGCACTACAATTATCCACGCTTTCAGGAAAGTTCGATAACCCCGGTCGATTCATAAGCCAGTTTCAATTTTCGATTGACACATGGTCGAATCTTATGACCGGCAAGGAGTTCGTGGGCGTGGGTGTCACTAGCGACAGGCTGGCGTACGTGCTGAAACATGTCGTCGAGAATTTATACGAGGAGATGACAAAACATTTGACCCCAAAAACGGTGAAGAAAGTGTAAGTGTATTTCCTTGGTACGAACTTCCCTATCTAACAGTACAGATATTTGTATTAACCACCCGCCCGTGGTGGATAGGGGGGGGGGAGTAACACCCAGACATGATGGCTCAACAAGCACAAGTAGTGCCATGCTGCATAGGAGGTAGGTAGTGCCAGGCATAGTGCATGACACTACATCCTCCTATGCAACGGAATTGGGCCGGCACGACCGGGGAGGTACCTCTTGCTTACGTAATACCGTCGTAAGTTGACATCTTCGGTATGGCGTTTCGTGAGGTTTTTGAGTACGGAACGGGGAACGGAGGGCAACGCATCGGCACAGTAATTATGTGGACGTCCATGGGCGTCCGATTACTCCTTTGCCCCCTGTTCTAAAAAAACTTCCAATCCCTATTATAATGCATGACCATCTTTAGCTGCCGCGTCTGAACTCGTAACAAAACACTTCTGTTTGAGATATGCATGGACAGTGCGTGCAGAGTCTGTAGGATGGACCTATAGGATGATTTTTAAGATAATTAAGTAAAATGTTAAGCTTCCATTTTTTGCTAATCAAATTTCCAATGGCGCAATAGGAGCATTTTAACTACTAACAAAGCCCATAGACATCTGAATTACTATCATGTAGACTCGCCCCCCCCCCCCTTCTCCCCTCCAATAGGCCAGCGGTCACTTCCGAACGGTAGGAAATTCGACAGCATAGTTGTCATTTTAAGATACTATATATATATTTTTTATAGCATAGGGGGCAAAACGAGCGGTTGGGCCACTTGTAAGTAAGTGGTCACCAACGCCCATAGACATCCGCAAGACCAGTGGACACGCAGATGTGATGCCGGCCTTTTAGACATAAGTAGGCTCTTTTCTTGAAGATCTCTAAGTCGTATCGTTCCGGGAATACCGAATACGAGCGGGTCGTAACTCCCCGGTCGTGCCGGTCCGATTCCGCTGCAATGCCGAATGACACTCCTTGCTTAAGATTAAAACTCGTTTTTTTCAGACCGCAGTTGACACCTGAGTACACCAACGCTCACTTCCTACTTGGCCACTACAGCCACGTTGGCTGTAACGCGTCAGCGTACAGGGATTATACCCCTACAATCAACGCCACGATGTTTACTAGATATGTAATGTACATTCTTACTTCTTTAATGTCCAGCTAGAGGTAGTGCCACGCTGCATTTCAGAGGGATTGAGCCGGCGCGATCGGGTAGGTACCTCTCGCTCTCCTGAAACCGCTGTACAGTGACACCTACGGTGTCGCGTTTTGTGCGGCTTGTGAGTAGCCGGTGGACCATTGGGGGGGGGGGTTAACGCATCGGCACAGTAATTATGTGGATGTTCATAGGCATCGATAGTCGTAAAAAGGCTCCGATTACTCTCTTGAACCCCTATTAATTTCAATTACAATAAATTTTGTATGAGCATACAACAAGCAACTTATAAAACTCCACGACCTAGGCGGGATTCGAACCTGCGACCTCTAGCGTAACAAACACTATAACTATGTATTCTAATAAAGGAAGCTAAAAGTCTTATGTATTCTAATAGAGCAATTTAAAGTTCTTGAGAAAGAACACTATTTAAAAACAAAATTTTATCAGTCCTTTATTTGTCACAAGCCGAATGCGTCAGCTGTCAAAGTCACTCTGTTTTTCTTTTCTATATACCTTTTATTTCTTCCTGTTATGTTCCTCAGTGCGTCACTGGTCTACACCAGTTACAATTACAATCATACACTACGATACGTCACACGGGCAAGGGCGATACGCACGTCCTCACACTCGTGGTACTGAAATACTAAATACTTTAGACATTTGGGTGACAGACGTCACTGTCACGTAACACTTCCACCATCTCCTTTTTTAACAAGTAACATTATTTGTCCATCGTAAGCTATGTATGATTACACCTTTTCGTTGTGTGATTGTTCCTATCTTATTAAGTATATTTTTTTAAGTTAATAATGTAAATAAAAATGCAAGCGTTATTAAGCCCTTATTTCCAAGCAATACATCCATAATAAAGATGGTTGCCTGGAAGATGTCGCTTCATATTTATACATTGTACAATAAATTTTAAATATTTTTTCTTTTCATGTGCAATAAAAATTTAGTTTTTGTTATAATTATTTATTTAAGACAATAACGAAACGTCACGTTACCAACTGAGCCGTAAAATTTTCAGACCCTCCTATTGGTGTGTTTTTACTCGAACAGACTTGAAGTTGGTAAATCAATGTATGTAACGAAGTTCGATAACGCTTATGCAGAATATGAGGAGGAGCTTAGCGAGAAATGCGGATGCCCACAGCAATACACCGAGGGTGAAGACTGCCTTTGCAGTCCGATGAGGGGTAGGCTTACATTTTACTACTAACTAACAATCCGTCCCGGCCTCCAACGGATATTACACAAAAAATGCACATATTCATTGTTTTAGAAAAAAAGTACCTACATGCCCGTCATCTCCGGAGAGGTAGAGGTAGAGGTGTGCTAGTACATCCACAACTCGTAAGTCCGGTAGATATACTAGCGCACCCACGATTAGCCGAGGTACTGAGGCCCGTGATGTCATAGGTGGCAAGCCTATGGCCACTTCGGGCACATTCCAATCCCGGACAACGTAATGCGTGTTCAGAATAATCTGAGAAACATTTGATAATAGTTGCTCGACCTTGAGATCGAACCCCACGTAGCTAACGGAATTAACAGGCGACACCCGCACCGTTACACCACAGAGCCAAAGATAAATACATTATAAATTTTAATTTGTACCTCGTAAACAATACACTTTACCACATGACAAATAATTCAATTTGTGACAGAACATGGTCTGTCGAGACAGCTAGTTGTCAATAATATACGCATCTGCGATATAAGGATAAACTTTTTTTTTGATTAATTTAATTAAATTATTGAAGTTTTCGTAATGATTTATAACGTTTTGGAGAATATACTATAGCAAGTGTTCATAACAGTTAATGTAGGGACCCTACATGGTTCAAGCCTTGTCTTCTCGGTGGAGCTCAGTAGCCTGGGGTGATCCGAGACTCCTTGGGCGAAGGCAATTGAACCAAGGAGGTGGCGGCTCTTACTACCCCTCTTATAAGAAGAGGGGACAAAAGAGAAAAAGTGGCGGCGCTTTTGTGCACGGGGCAACGGGCGAGGATGGGAACCTCACCTCATTGCACTGTTCCAAAGTCGGTGGGGTTGCCATGTAGCGCAGGACAACCCCATCTGTGGAGGTGGCGTTGGTCCCTTCGGGGGATGACTTGCCGTCGAGGTGCCCTGATGATTTGCTGTTCCGAGGCACCTCACCAAAGGCGGCACTGGTGGCAAACGCAGTGGTTTTTGTGGGTATTCGGCACTATATAATGTGCCGCGAGCCCCACACACCACTGGACCCCACCCAGGGCAGTAAATGCGTTTCCCCGCAACAACAAAAGAAAAAAAGATTCGAATGGTAAAATACTTATTGGAATCGGTCCAGAAGTTGCGTATTTAAATCTAAATAAACAAACAAACAATAATTAGTAATTATGTGACTAATAAGAATACTTAAAAGCCGGCAACTCGTCAGTAAGACGCCTAGTCTTACAGACGTCTATGGGCGGCGGTAGTCACTACCTACCTGATCGTTTGTCCCCTATCTCATAAAAAAACAAAATAAAAAATATGGCTCAAATACATTGTAAGCTTTACAATTTTTTTACATTTATTTGTAGGGGGTTTTACACAGATATGGTACAGTCCTCGAAGGACATCACTTTCAAAATTCGCCTAATTCAGTCATATTAATCAGTCCTAATCAATGTTATACAGCTTCCTCGCTTCTGTCGACATTGGAGAGGATAGAATCGATTTAAACAAGCCAATGTCTCTATAATTAAACCTATTATTAAGCCATTTATGTGTCCCATTGTTAGGCAAATGACTCTCCCCATTTTGCCCTATTTTTTTCAATAGCGAAATGTAAAACCATGGGGTTACCAACCAGCTATTAAAAAAGTTCTTTTTTATATCATTCCGAACACGATCTTCGTTTTGTATCCGGTGAGGTGAGGCGATCAGCTGGTGGTTCGCCGTCTCGGCTTTCATCGAATGAGGCCTATATCCAGTGGTTATTTGGCACTATAATTTTCCGCCAGCCTCACACAACAATGGATCCCACGCGGGGCCAGCGATGGTCCAGATGGAGGTTCATTATGATGATACTTGATTTAAAACCTACCATATTTCAGTCTGCTTCGGATCAGGGTGTGCAGAGAAACCTTTGGTGCTACTACCGATCGTCACTGTCGTGGATGAATTAGTGGAAGATGTCCCTAAACGCAGGTAGGGAGCTTTAAGTGGTAGTCCGATACTGCATTGCGAGAACTGGATAGGAACAACCGAGGTACCTCACTACTGGTACGGCCTCAAAGTGACATATGTCACGTTTCGTGCGATTTATGACTTTTCACTGGCCGCTTGGAGGGAAGAGTGCAAAATATGCAGAACAATCATTCGAAAGCTCTTAGGCGACGTTAGTCATTAAAAAGCCCCAACTAATTGATTTCCCCCTTACACTATAAAAACGTAGTCATTAGTTTCTATTTATCTATACAATATGGAACAAAACCCCCTGTTGTTCCTGCCAAGGGAATTATAAAATCGAAATTCAATAAACGTTAGTAAAAATACATTAAAAAAAGACAGGCGATCGTGATTGGTCCATGTGTTCCATCGTGGATCAACCACCGCATTGGATAAGTCACGCTGCGCGACCCTTCGCGTACCCCCTAGAGGTTGGGCACTTGTTATGTGACCCTCGGCAAGGTGGGTCACACGGTACAGAAATGAGCGAAATTTATTATTTTTATTATTTGTCTGGGATGAATGCGAGTTGCAGAAGATCGGTCGTCTTGGCGTTAATTGAAAGAGGCCTGTATCCAGCAGTGGTCCGATTAGGGCTGATGATGATGATTATGGTTATGTGGATATTATACTGTCCAACCGGGCCACGCGTTACGGAGTCAATATAATTAATTTAATAATCTCTCTCACAAGTGTTCACGGGGACACACGTGCACTCTACCCTCATTCTCCTACTTATACGGGACGGCAATCCCACACGACCGGAGTGAAATCAGGCGCAGACCGGCAGCTCAACGTGGTCTCCGAGCTACGTAGGTACCGCCGGCTTACAGACCCCGGACTTTAATTACAAATTGAGAAATCCTACTAACTCTTTTTGTTTGGTCCGCCCGAGGCCTAATCGGACCTCAGGATCATGGGATTTTGCCATATATCATAGCCTGTCACTTGACAGTCATTCAACGTTTATGTTTTTGATGGAATAAAATATGTCCGATTTCACTCCTAGTGACATAATTTTCATGATCAGTCTAGTATCTCCGACTATTGCTCCATCCAAACAAATAAATTATCATATTTTTTATTTGAATAAAAAAATGGATTTTTTTTTGTCTGTGTGATCAATAATTTGTCCGATTTACGATGAAAACCGTATGTATAAAATTTTACTTTCACGCCATTTTATTTTTTGCTACGAGCGGGTGGTCTTCTAATTCTTGATAACTAAAAAAATAAAATGGCGTCTTCTTTGAAACACACACTAAAAATTTCATTTCAAAAGTCTAAATCATTTTTGTTACAGAACTATGGAAATGCAAACTGACAAACAACAATTCACGATAAATTCTCTGAACAAGACTACTACAAACCAAGTAAAGGCTATTGAATTGCATGTAAGTTGAATCAAATCACCTTGAAATTTCTGAATAAAATTTTACAAATACCCATACTCGCCCCAGGCTTTCTTGGCTCCAAACATCCTTAGCATCGCTCGTTCTAGATGGGAATTTTGTGGCAATTTATGCTATTAATTGTATAAATAATATATTCTTTCTAAATTACCATTTTCCTTCTCCAATCTCCTCCACTGCGCTCTTGTTTCTTTTTCTCTTATTTCACACATCTACATATCAATACGTGTACATACATGTATACGAAAATCATAGTTAGATAAAATCAAATATTGGCCGTTTACCATTTATTATTTGAAAAAATGAAAATTAAAAAATGCATTTACGCGAATGTCTATACAAATGCATACTGCGCCACAGCTGACTGTAACGTGACAGGTTTTGGACGTCGAGTATACTCAGGGTCACACAATTTTCCAATGCGGTAATTGTCCGCTGATTTTTTTTCTCGCTAGTTTTTATCACGAATTATAACAATATTGTAGTGACCTCACATTTGTACTAGCATACCTCTGCCTACCTCTTCGGAAATAATAGGCGTGAAGGTATTTGAAAGTACTTCATATTTACTTAGTATATTTAAGTTATACGATGCTACTAAGTTACATACATTTTTACAATTCAATAGCGTTTCTATTAATACCCTTGGCAGGAACAACAGGCCTTTTGTTACATATTGTATACTTTTCGTATGTCATCTCCTAAATGGCTAGATCGATTTCACACTGCAGATACCTGCTTCTTTTCTAATATCATCTTACCATCTTTCCTGCATCTTTTTCATCTTTCCATGGATACATTTTTGATCTCTTGATCTATTTGCCATTACGGATTTTATAAACCAATCGATTTAATTTGTAGACAACAAAAAAACAACTCAGTCCACTACCAATTTCAACACCAAGATCAACACAAATATCTAAGATATCTATCATGAAAGATAATAAAAATGAAAAAGAATATGTTACGAGTAAATTTGATATTGTAAGCACACAGTTTGAAAAGAAAAATCTGAGTACAACATTTACATTAAATAATACTACTGACATCCATAGAATATCAACGATACGATTAAAAAGTGAAACTATGGGTTCAGATAAAATTGGACCAAAAACAAATTCAAATCCAGCTGAAAGCATAATGGCTTTATTGAATAAATTAGAACTAGACTTGCAAAGTCAAAATTTTAGAATTCGGAATGGTAATGTATTAAATGACAAAATCCTCAAAGCACATAAGGAAATGCAGGACTACTCCGGTGCAATGGAGAAAATACTGAAGCATAAGCCAGAGAATGAAGGAAACTTAAATTTTGCTCAATTTAAAGATTACGACATATATCCGAAGGCAAAATTAAGAAGTTCAATATCTATAAGAACAACAGAAAATCTAAGACAAGTCACAGGTTTATCAGATCACAGAGATAAGAATAGATATCTGGATATCAAAGAAAACTATGATAAGATACATAAAGATAAACGATTCAACGAAAAAGACGGTGGCAATTCTGACGATCAAAGAAGGCGGGATATACACAAGTTACTTGATGATGTGGAAAATGATATTCTTAACGAAAGGAGAAAATACCCTGAACACGTAAGTATTATTTTCATACATTTCAAACTCATTTCTATATATCATAATAACCAACGAGGGGTCGGAGGCATTTGGTAATGATCAATAGCATCCGCAGTGTTGCCTTGTTTCACAATGGGCCACCGTCTACTACCCCAACAACCGCGACAGCATAGCTGTCACATTGTGAAATGGTTGGTGAAGATGTACCTTGTCTAACTGTAAAGTCTTTAACAACTAGAGTAATTCATAACCTCAGAATGATGGGCTGGGCCGAAACTACATCTGGATGAAGGTTTGGTCAAGTTGAATTTCTTTGTTCTGAACAAGTCAGACTTTTCTGAATACGCTCCTACCCGCTCATATGTCTCAAATATTGGGCCCTATCCTGTATTATCAGCTTATTCATTATCATGAATTAGCAACCTATTTCACCCTATTGTTATATTATTATTGTAATTGTATCCTATTGTAATCTAACCGAGTGAACCCATTCTATCTTTTCCTATCTGCACAGGAATGCGGTATTCCTCATACCGCATTGCTGTGCAGATAAAAAATAATGAAAGCCTACATATGGAACTCCTGCATTTGATTTGGTTTTTCTTTTACATTTGTATTTCTATTTATGTACTATTCTATTCTTAAGCTTGCCTTCTCTATAATAAGAAATTCACTAATGTTATGTATTCAAATGTTACAGCTCATTGAAGACCAATCATATATAGGAGGTCATGAAGATTATCTGCCCATAGATGAATAACAATTCTTTATATTTTAAGAGGACAAATGATATGTTGAAACCTTTTAACGACTACCGATGCCCATAGACATCCAGATTATTGTTGTGCAGAAGTGTTGCTACCCTTCCTATCTTACTTCCAACGGAAACTCACAAACCGCTTGAAATGCGACTGCATAGCTGTCGCTTTATCGGGGTATAGTGAATGAGAGATCAGAGATGTATCTGACCGGTCATGCTGGCCATTCAGCTGCAATGCAGTATTAAAAATGCAGGGAGATATTATTTTATGATGGAACTTATGTGACACATTCAAGAGCGGGAGTTTGAACGAAGAAATGTGGAATGCAGTCTAAATGTGAAACACCAAATAAACATTTTTATATTTATTTAACATTCAATGTTACTTTGTAATTAATTATTTCTCACCGGATCCTATGGAACCAGCCTGTATAACCTAACAGTCAATATTACCAAAATATTAATTGGGTAAAGTATTGTGAAAGTGACTCGACACTGTTCAAACTGAATTTGATCTACCTCGCAGTATCTGTTTAAACTTAAACTTATTTATAAATAATATACAAGGCGGACCACAATCCAATAGTATTGCACAATCGAAATGATCTGAAGATGGAGACGGAAGACATCCATTGGAACTGTAACATGTCTTGACGACGAAGGCCTAGATTTTACTTTATTGTGTGTAAGGGATCCTTTTGATGACTACCTATGGACATAGACATCCGCATAAGTCATGCAGATGTGTTCAGAGTACGCGATTCCGACCGATTTTGCCTTTTTTTTTATAGCATAGGGGGCAGCAATCCATGCCATTTGGTGTCTACCGATGCCCATTATGATCTGCACAAATACGTTGCCTTCCTTCCCATCTTTCCTCCAATGGGCCACCAAGGCGGCACAGCTGTCACTTTATGCCGGTGTCATGTGAGCGAGACGTCGGTTGTGCCGGCTCAAGTCGGCTGCGTGGCATTTGTCCCATTTGCTCTGACTCTCAACTGACTTGTTCGTGTCGGTTTGGCCACCCACGTGGCGCTTGTACGAAATAGTCGATCGAAGCTGGAAGGAGGGGAACTCGAAGATCTGCCCAAAAGCAAAAGATATCACACGAGATAAGATATCACGCGAGATGAAGACGTCAGCTAGACTGCTAGTTCCATGCCGCGTATTCTAAAAGATTTTTTAGGATTTTCAACCTAGAAGAGACGCACGGGTTATATCTTAACTGATAATTTATAAAATAATAGTTTGGTAAAATCAAAACAAGCACTTTTTCACAACATCTTTTCCGTGTGCCTTTTAAAAAATTTTTTAAAAAACTTAAAATGTTTACGGATATAATAATATCTGTGGACCTATCACACCACGATAGTCTAGCTCAGTGCTATGTACCACCCCCAACATGGTTCAAGCCTTGTCGTGGCGGTAGGGCTCAGTAGCCTGGGTTGTCCCAGGCGAAGCCAACTGATCCGAGGGGGATGTTCTTTGCACTCCTCTTATAAGAAGAGGGAGCTAACGAGGAGGAGGACGAGACGCTCTTTGTACCTCTCTTATAAGAGGTACAGTGGGAAGTGCCTTTGCGCACGGGGCAGGGGCCGGTGATGGGAACCTCACCACATTGTGTTGTTCTAAAGTTGTTCTGTGGAGGAGGCGTCGGTCCCTTAGGGGCTGACTAGCCGCCGAGGTGCCCTGATGATTTTTCATTCAAGTGTACCTCACCAAAGGTGGGTCTGGTGGCACTTGAGGTGGTTTTTGTGGGTATTCGGCACACTATAATGTGCCGCCCCACACATCACTGGAACCTGCTCAGGGCTAGTGAAGGTGCGTAAATGTGTTTCCCCGCGTCGTCGAAAAAGTTAATAGTACCTTAGTATCGTAAGGACATGTGCTACAGGTACTAGACAATAGAGAATATACTTGGTCTTGCCATAAATGTCATAACAAAAATAAAAAAAGTATTTTTAATGGTAAATAACATTTATGACTTTTACAGTCTGTTAATTTATTACAAAAATTCATTACGTGAGATATTTTTTATTTTTGTTTTTGGACAGGATCTCTTCAAATTCTATCCCTTACTGTTTTGACCACCTTTTGCGTACGACCACTAGGTAGACGGCCAGATCTTTCTAAGGATGCTAAGAAGTACTTCATGAACAATAGTGTTAAAAGCGTTACTAAAATCTAGCAGTATAAGTACGGTAAGGTGTTTGTTATCCCTGCCCAGATCTGAAACCAAATTGTAATTGACTTATGAGATTATTTGATATTTTTTTACAATTTTGGTTATATTATCTAAGCTTCATAAAGGTAAAAAACCGTTTTATAAAACGTTATATAGCCTATGCTCACCACAAATAATGTAAGATGCTAAAAGTAAAATAATTGTTCAAGTTTCGGAGCCTATTGAATGTGAACGAACAAACAAACAAACAATCGAATATTTCCTCCTTGTTATTATAAGTATAAACGTATTGCCACGAAAATAAGAAAACAATGAACAATTAAGTTATAAAAATTACTGATTCCAAATTCAAAAGTAATATTTTGTTTGTTTTTAATTGTAACAGTATTTATGGCCAGACTAAATATAGATATACAAAATTCGAGCTGTACGTAGGTACAACTCGAATTAGTCCTACGTACACTACGTATGTAGGTGCAGCTGTGATTTTCGCTGGATATAGTGTTTTACACAAACGGAAAAGTTGAAACTGAAACAATGCTTGAGAAGTAAAAAAAAACTCAATACTCCAATCACATGCTAGTGATCCGCAGTATTTAGTTTCCTGACACGAAATGTAACGAAGCTTGATTTTAATCATCACACATAATGATTGTCTTGAAAGTAAGTTATAAGATTTAAATAGTATTATTTTAAAACTAACATATTTTATTTGTATAAAATTGAAGTGTCTAGGGTGCTAGTATATCTACTGGACTTCGGGGATAATAGGTGTGAAGGTACTTTACTTTAATACTTAAATAAGCCCTAAAGGTTATTTTTACAAATGTTTTGTTATTTTTTTTATTTTTACGATACCTAAACAACATTTTTTTTTTCATTTCTGTCCATCCGTCATCTCTGGGATGCATCCATTTTGATAGAACTGTCACTGAAAGATCGAGCACATGACACAGGTTACGCTTTATTTCTAGAGCAAGCAATCCAGGCTGGATATTCTGGGCGGATTGCTTGTTGTGGTAACCCCACAGATTCAGACCCATAGACATCAGCGAAATTATTATGATTGTAGATATTATTGCTCTTTTACTCCTGCCCTCCCAAGTACCACCAGAAATTCAAAAACTGCACAAAACGCGACATAACATTTACGGATTTATCATGTTATTAATAAAAATTATAATTTAATATCCAAAGCCATGCCAGTTCAGCAAACATACATAAGTCTCTCGCGTTTATACCCGCGTATGCCACCCTCAAAATCGCACCTTCAGGGGTCGAGCTTCCCAAATCTCGTCGTAAAGACCACCTACGTTCTAAAAATACCCCATGCAACGGCACAAGGGGGCAAACGATGAAAATGCATTTCTCCTTTTACAGGCGCACGTTGCTTTATATATTCTTATATCAAATATAGAAATATCTCATTTAACAATGACGCCTAAGGTGTTTGATAAGCATGACACCAAAGTAACTGCAAGTAGACCTTACTGCCGAAGAGGCGCGACGGCGTGCGCCGAGGGTACTCATGTTATGTGCATGTACCAAAGAGATGTGAGTATTTTTTATAGTATGGGGCAAACGAGCAATCGCATTTCACGACTATTGACGCCCATAAACATCCGCGAAATTACTATACCGATGCGTGACCTCTCTTCCTCCTCCAGTAAATTAATAAATTTTTGCCATATTTCGTGAAGTATCCGTGCGAAGCCGGGAGGGACAGCTTGTTATTAATAAATGAGTAAATTGCATTCCAGACATTGCAGTACGGCATGCGATGCAGCTACCCGCAGAATGTCTCCATCACAGTGGAGTACGCCGAAACTTTACTGGACGTGGTCAATGGGTAATTATTAATCGTATGAGGGACAAAAGAGCGGTCGGTTGAGTACTGACGCAATAGACATTGACATAATTTTTACGCAAATGCGTTACGCTCCACCGGAAACTCACAAATGGCATGAAACGCGACAGCATGGCTCTCACTTCACGGGGATGTATCATGCCGCTACGAGCAACAGTAACGGTATTGCGCGCGTAAACCCGCCCTGCTAGTTCTTATATTATGACGGGACAAACGAACATTTAAATGACTACCGACGCCCATATACATAATTACTATGAAAATACGTTGCCACCGGCTACTCACAACAATAAACACGCGAAGCTGTCACTTTACGGTGATGTTATGTGAGCAAGAGGTACCTCCCGGTTGTGCCGGCCCTATTCCGCAGAAATACAACATGGCACTACCTCTTCGTCATCAGCATCATCATTATCACCCCTTATCGGTCTACTGCTGGACCTGGTCCTCTTTTCTATGAACGTAAAGACGACCGATCTCCTGCTACTCGCGTCCAACCCAGACCGGCTACACGGAGATCGTCTACCCACATTCGGTACTGTCGACCAACACTTCGTTTTCCTGAACGCGGCCTCCAGATTTTCTGAGTGTGTGACCAGCCCATGGACACTTCACTTCATTGCACTGTCTCCTACTAAATTAAATTTAGTAAATAAATTTTGTAAGAGGTAGTGCCATGCTGTTTCGCACTTTGTACAATACATGTGTGTGTCTTGATTTCTGTGCTCTCAACTACAGCGGAACGACCTGGCGGATTTCAACGTATATGGTGTTGACACATCCGTCCATATAAATGGAGTGGCACTGAGCAAATACTTGAACATATGAATAGAGTGTACACAGGTGTACACATAAAGCTCTTACATATATTAATGTCTCACAAACATGTAAAATGTGTAAAGTTAATGAACTTGCAATACTGTTTGATGGTTTCACTGCCTCGTATTAATTATTTAGCGTGAAATGAGAAAACACGTCTGGTTAAAATCTTTACACATTTTACCTCTTTTTATGTGAAAGTAGTTGGATATTTAAAAATTTTGAACCCTTGATACGTTTTAAACGGTGATAATTTTTTCCAAAATTCCTTGTGTATTTAAATACTAATAATGAACAGGCTATCATTTTACATTTTAATGTGGGATGAATATTTCATCCCACATTAAAATGTAACCAATTGATGTCTTAAGTTTACGAGAATGGTACTCAACAAAAAAAAAACCACTTTTACGGATTTTAGCGCAGCGGTCCACCCGAGACCATGGCAACTGTAAAGCCTCTGACAAAATCCGTAAAAGTAGCTCCTATGTGATGTGACCAGTTCATTTGTACACTGTTTCCTCCTATATACTATTTTCACATACTATTCCTCTATGCTATTCCACAATTATTCGGTTGCAACTTATCGTCGGTCGTAAGTGTAAATTAAATTAAATAATTGTGGAAATATTGTTCATCTGTTTAAGTGTTAAAATGCATCTCCATCAAGAAGTGACAATACATTCAATCAACTATAACTGGGTACATTAAAGTATATTTTAAGCTGTCGGGATTTTTTTATCAATGTAATGTTTGTCGTAGTATTCGAAGCCGAATATCCCGCGGCTTGGCAAGAGGTCGGCAAGGAGTTCCATTTCCAAAAGGATACGGAATCCTTAAAGTGGTAGGTGAAACTTCTTCTAGTGCCATATGAAATATACACTTACTGTTATACACATAAATATTTTTTGTTATATATCCCAAAAAAAAAAGTTACAAACATTTGTATTCAGCAAAGATATTCTCGCCATACTGTTACATTTGAGGGCAAGATGCACTCGTTTTTTTTAATGTTTTCTTAAAAACACAAATTACTTAACTTCATTTGACATGAAAAAACAGGTATTGAATTTAAAAAAATGTATACATCCACAATCATAATATTATGTATATATATAAATAAATAATATCGAGTCGCTGGCTACGCATCCCGTTTTACACCGTCGCCCGCTTCTTACAGATCGTTCTATCTCACTCTCTCAAGCACTCCGCGGCCTATGCGTAGTTCGAGTCGACAGATTATATAATTACTTCTTCTATACCATATCTTCAAATTAGGCCCGGGCGAACCTCTCGGTTATGTTACCTCCGTAAAGGGACCGCTATGCATTACGTGCGGTTTGTTTCCTGTGAGCCTTTTAAGGAGAGGCAGGTAGAGCAACACGTGTGCACATCATGTATCTGGATGTCGGTTTGACCCTTTTTGACAAAAATTAAATTACTATCTTTAGGGTCCCGTATCTCAACGGATCTCATCGCAGTATATTTTTTCGGCTTTTAAGGCGCTTGACAGCATCCATGGTTATGGGTGGACTATTGTCGTGTCGAGCATCTGAAACATCGGGCGTGTGAATTAACTACATAAAATATGACAAAATCCATTAAAGTAATTTTGTAACCCCGCATTTTCAATCTCGGACCGGCCGTCCAGAATGTTCGGAATCGATTGTGCTTGGACACTTTTTACCATTGATATCGATGGTGCAGACTCCCCTTAGTATTTATGAAGCCTTTGTTTCAGTGATGGTTATTTCCACAAAAATTAATGCTTGGTGAGCACACGAAATTGATTTTTCTCCATTTTCTCCTCAGTTTACGAAGTTGTTCGTCTCTGAAGACTGTCAAACACAAACTAAAATACACAGCGTGTTCAAACTTTAACAGGAGTCAGCTGATAGATGCTTCTTGGCAGGAGGTGTGTTTTTATGATATAGGTGGCAAACGAGCAGATACTACCGCCGCCCATGGACATCTGCCAGACTAGGCGTCTTACAGACGCGTTGCCGGCCTTTAAGGAATAAGTATGCTTTTTTCTTGAAGATCTCTAAGTCGTATCGTATCGCATCGGAAGTACAGAGGGAGGCAGCTGGCTCTATAGTACAGTTGTACGCGGTACGAATTGGCGTTTAGACCGCACTGTTGTGGATTTAGGGACATCAATGGCGATGTTTATGGGCGTCGGTAGTCGTAAAAAGGCACCGACTGCTCGTTGGTCCCCTACTTGTAGGGGCAGAAAAAAAGATAAAATATACAATAAAAATCTTGGTGATTATTTAGTATTAACCGTCTTGTAGGTTCCGTCACGACAAAATGACGTGAATCAAACTTTTGCTGACACCAGAATGAATTAGTTATAGCACGCGGCGTGTAAATTGAATCAAAATGTTGCTTACCGTGTCCTGTACCCCCAGGGCACAGAACTGTCTCTTATGTGATTTTTTAAAAATTTTGATAATTTTATTTTTGTTTCAGAGATGGGACGCCGAGTTGGCGAACTATGCCCAAGTGTGGGCAAACCAATGCAACCCAATAAGGACCTACTGTTTTGCGAGTCGTAAGTTTGTCTTATATATTTATAAACATTCCTATTAGATAATGCATTTCAGTTCAATTGGGCCGTCACGGCCGGTGAAGTGTGGCGACTGGCTTACATGAGATGACGACGACGCAAATTCTATGATCTTGTTGATACACGTGATCCTCCCGCGTCCCGCCCTCGCCCCTCGGATACCGTATTTCATACTCATGCGTGATAACGGTCAGCGCTATACTTCTGTCGGGAGCTATAATATCTCTCACTCACATGATAACACGGTTTGTGAGCCTCTGGTGCGCGGTGTTGTTCTGGTTATTGGAGTTGAGAGGAAAGGAGGGCAACATATCTGCATAAAACTGAGGATGTCTATGGGCGTAATCTTAATAAGGCTCTAAATCGTTTGTCGTCGTTTTCTTAGCCAGCCTTAAAGAGGTGCGTATCGCCTTACGGTCGATCTTTATGCAGTCATAATTTATATTGCAAAAAAAAAAATAATGTGATAAGATATTGACTTAACTTTACACGAATGTTACTTGCTACAATAAAACTACTTTTACCGATTTTATAGCGGTTTATTTAATTATTTAACGTGAAGAGATGGGTGCGGTGCGGCACACATTTCTTGTCTCTCGTTCTGTAGCCAGTTACGTTATAACCAAAGAAATTTCTTCGGACGTGTGGTCTTTAGTTTTTCTTTTTCAAGAGTTTTTCTTTTTCAGGAAATTTCCCAGATCCCGGTCAAACGATACAGGTATTGCAATTTTCACTCAAAGACTGGCGTTGGATGCATGGCAATAAAACGTTTGAAGGAACTGGTCTGACGAGTGAAAGAGCGAAGTTCGCCTTGCAGCAAGCCATGCTCAACATTTATAGGAAAGCGCAAAACGTTTTAACTTCGGATACAATACAGGGAGTGTAAGTTATACTGTCGAGTTTCATGTGGTTTTGAAAAACAAAACACGTATGTTATACTGTCGCGTATTGTGAAATTTTGCAGCATAACTTAATCAACTTGTGTTTAAGTTATGCTGCCGTGTTTCGTGCTGTTTTGTAATACACAGTATGTAAGTTATACCGCCGCGTTTTGTGCGGTTTTGTCATATGAAGCATGTAAATGATACTGCCGCTTTTCCTGAAGTTTTATAATACAAAACGTGTTTCTTATGCTGGGGCATTTCATACGGTTTTGTAATACAAAGAGTGTAAGTTATGCGTACACGTTTCGTGCTGTATTGCGAAACAAGGCGTGTAATGTTGTCGCATTTCGTATGGGTTTGCAACACAAAGCGTGTCTCTTATGCCGTGGTGCCTCATGCGGTTTGCGAGAGTTCGGCCCTGGTGCACGTTGCTTGTTCACGTTGTATACTGGTAATAAAGCTGATGAGTTTCTATTTATATTTGTATGATCGTGCTAATAAAACCGTGGTGCACTAGTAATAACATTTCCATGAATACTTTTCAGTACGAAAGATCTAGCAGACAACCATGCTTCAATACAATTATTATTTGGGGCTGTCTCGCACATGGGCTGCGGGATGTCCTTGTACAGAAACTACGTATACGCTCATGATGTTGAGGACCTACACATAAACGTAAGGTATTTTTATATTTTACTAGCGATCCGCCCCGGCTTCGCACGGATATTTTACGAGATACGGCAAAAACTCATGGGCAACATTACACGCGTCAATAAAAAAAAAAATACCATGATTACAGTGAGCGACTCAAAACCTTCCATATAAAAGATGTGTAACTGTTAAATTATGCACTTTTAAAAGCGACTTAAACACATGCGACATATATAGGGCTGACATTTCAAGAAAATATATTTAAATTGTATATATTTTTAATAGAATCTGCATTGCTGTAAAATGTGCATTATAAAAACGACTTAAAATCGTACACGTTACGATTGACATTGCAAAAAATATGTTTATGTGCTGTCACGGATGCTTTACAATGGCAGTTCAATATGAACTCGTATGATATCTTGTATCTTTTGCAAATCAATGATTGGTACACATTACAATGACAATAAATAAATGAATTTATGACAGAACAACGTCAGCCGGTACAGCTAGTCAATAATTTCTGCAGCTAAATAAGGATTCACTTTCATATGTTTTTCACATTTTGGATACATTATCGAAGTTTTTATAATGATCAGAATGTTTTAGAGAATGTTATATAACCTATGTTCATCACAGACTATAATGGCAAAATGTTATATAACCTATGTTCATCACAGACTATAATGGTAAAATGTTATATAACCTATGTTCATCACAGACTATAATGGCAAAATGTTATATAACCTACGTTCATCACAGACTATAATGGCAAAATGTTATATAACCTATGTTCATCACAGACTATAATGGCAAAATAATTTTCTTAGTCGATCCAGTTGTTTCGGAGCCTCAATCAAATTCCTCTTTTCATGGAGACACCTCGAACCGTATGTAGCTGTGGTCCGAGATTGTCTCCACCCTCGACCTCTCCACTCTGTGTGCGATGGCCAGCGTGGCTAGCGTGAAGTCCACCGCTCAATTCCAAGTCAATGGCACACGTGACCGGGTTCCCACGTGCCATTGACTTTGAATTGAGCTCCAGAGCCACGAACATCTGGAGGGGTGCTAGATGCCCACGCAACGGCCCAAGAACGTCGAGAAAGCGTTCTAGGTCCGAACGTGTGCCATCTCACCTCGGACCGTCGCCACGTACCCGTAGCCCCTCGTCTTGACGACGAGGGGTTGCGGGCATCAGGCCTACCAACAGTCGCCACCAAGTTGTCGGTGTTCCCCGCCGAGTTTGGGCTATTGGGGGGCACCGCACATGGCTCGGCAACGATCGCCACGTCACTCTCCCACTCCGACATGGACTGTAGAGAAAGGTGTTGAGCCCCGGTGGAGTGGTTGAGGTTTGCCTGGAAGACACTCAGATGGCCAGGCATTTTAGGCCATCTTAACATCTACCACCCCCCTCGGTTCTCCGATTAGTGAACCTTCCCGCGGGTGACAGAGGCCTTGCACGCATTACCCCATCAGGTGGCTCGCGGGCATACCAGCACCCGCGTACAGCGCACAGTGCACGGTGGCCGAACACCCAAGGGCTTTGTGGCTGGACTGACCCCAGCGGTAGCACAAGGTGCTACAGGGAGTGCCGACTCCGCACGTGCTGACAACCTGCCCCAGTCCCAGACATTACTGACTAGTGTCTGAGACGCGCCGCCATAAGGTGGGTGTTGACGTGGGTGCTCCACGGTGACCGCATCACTCAGGCCCGTGTCCCTAATGCCGGCCATTTTCTCAGGTCTGAGTAACTCTGCATCTTCCGCTAGGACCTCCCTAAGATGAGCGGTAAATACATCAGCCTTTTCACCGCTCGTGGTACCGGGAAACGCAATCAGCCGCGCCCTGGTCGCTGACTGTCGTGTCCGGAGTGGACCGACGCCCAGCTTCCTGAGGTCCACCCTGGCTTCCGCATTTAGTAGTGCCGAAGCGTATGTGCCCTTACCCACAGCCGCAGGCCATAATTTAAAGATTACAGCCGAGGAGTGAGGGAGCGCCAGTTTCGGCTTTGCCACATCCTTAGTCTCTGCCGGCAGCGCTGAACCCGCGGGTTTTCCTTGTGGTTTCTTCGGCGGCGGCGCTGGTGCCGACGGCTTCTTCGCAGCCTTGCGGCGGACGACGTTAAAGCCTCGTCTGTGTTGGCATGATCAGCAGGCCCCTTATCTACTACAGGGGCAATAGCCTTTGAAGTAAAGGGTCCGAACGCCGTCCATTCTTCCTGTCCCTTCCCTTTTCCTTTTCCCTGCAAAGATTGAAGAAGGGCCGGGAATTCCCGCAAGACACGTTCCGCTCCTTGGACAGAGTTGCGGTCTTTGTTTGACTGTTCTTCGCCGCAATCGCCGCCCTCGTTTCCCGTGCCATCGGCCTAATAACTCCGGCGAGTGGAAGGCGGCAGGGTGGGGCAGGAGGGAGCCGCATCTCCAGACCCGACATGCGTGCGTCCACAATATACCCCACCAGCTGGGCAAACTCCTTAATGCCTTAATGAATTCGGCCTCCGCACCTCTTCAAATTCTCGGCTGTAGGCGCGGACCTCCCCTCGCAGGTTACCCAGCCCTAGCTGTAACCGCGCGTTGTCAGCCGCCTTAACTCCTCATCATCCGCGTGGACCATCAGGGACCCTATCATCTCCCTGATAGATCCCGCGGCCCTCTTGGAGGCGTAGCCCCCTCCCCCCTTGAGGTTGGCCGACTTATACGTGAGGTCGACTATCAGCTCTAGGTTAACCTCCGCCGCCACCATGACCTCCTCGGCCCACATCGTCCGAAGTCCTCCAGAATTACGGGAGTCGCCCACACATCCCTGCCCCGGGACCGAACGATTGATTTTTCCGATACGAAATCGAACCACAAAAATATAAATATTTCGGCAAACCGGCACCGCACCAGAAAAATTCAAACAAACATCCGCCTCTGTCGTCTGTGTCGATATGATGTGGCCTGGCTCAACCTTATGAGAAACAATAAAGATAGTTTATTAGTACAAAAAGACTGTCAAAACAACATCTAAAGATTTCGTGATGATATATGTTTCTCAAACGTAATTCCACAACAAGATTGATTTGGTGATATAAGATTTTTTTGGTTTGATGCTACGGAACCCCACCATAGGTGAGTTCAGCTCTCACCTGATAAGTTATTTTAATAAAAATAAAAGGGATTAAATGGCAAAACCCATTTGAAGACTACAAACGCCTATAGATTCTTTTACCTGAGTCGTGTTAACGGGTCAAAGCACACGGCAACACCAGTGAAATGTGTTCTCAATTTCCAGTGTCTTCAGCTGGTATGCTATTTCTCGAAGCAAATGGAAGTCGGCCAAGCCTTATATGAAACGCATCCAATAATAAAAAAAGGCTGGACAACCAAATGCGGATGTCCTCCGAAATATGTGGATGGAGATGATTGCGTCTGTATCTTTTCTGGTAAGTGTAAGCGTTTCGTGCGGTTTGTGAGTATCCAGTGGTCCATTGGAGAGGAGGAGGAAAAGATGGCAACGTATTGGCATAGCAATTGTGCTGATCGTCATGTGCGTTGGTAGTCGTAACAAGGCTCCAATCACTCGTTTGTCCATAGAGAAAGTAAGAGATTGTGTCTGTATTGTAGCCGGAATGGGCCGACCGTTAGTACTAAAAACAATTACAGCCGCTGTCGCGTTTCGTGCAATTTGTCAGTAGCCGATGGCTATATCCGCATCGCCCATAAATATTCTCATCATATCATATTTATGGGCGTAGATAATCAAGAAGTTGCAATTCACACTGGCATGAAATCGGCCTGCTGTGTGAGCCTTCTCAAGGGTGAGGTTCTAAAAGTGTTAACAGGATTTTCCAATCACTGTAACTCGAAATAGCCCAAAGAAGCCCGAAACTGGGAAGTTGGGGTGTTACACCGCCACGCCTCGGAGCCCCAGCGCATGTTTTAATTTAACGCTTGACGTTGGACTAATGACTCATCTCATTCTAGGAGCGATGGAAGAAAGTGTGCTCTTGCGTCTGTGCAATAACTTATATATATATATATATATATATATATATATATATATATATATA
>JAFELO010000472.1:520702-565200 GCA_017140195.1 Eumaeus atala
ATATATATATGTATATATATATATATATATATATATATATGTCCTGCGCAGATTGCTCTTCTTAATAAAGATGGCCGCCGTTCCCGATATTCAGTTGGGAACACATTATTATAGAATAGCGATCCACCCCGGTTTCGCCCGTTGAGAACAGGGGACAAATTATACGCTAAAAATCTTTCAATGGGTGAAAACCGAATGAAAATTCAGTAGTTTCAAGAAAATGGATCACATTCAGACAGAGAGATTTGGAGACTTTGTTGTGTATATAAAATTGGAAACAACAGTAAAACTTTGTTTCAGACTGCCAGAAACAATTTTGCCAAGATAAGAAACTGGTGGTGCTTCCAATTTTCAGTATGCTGGATGCTCCGGTTCCTAAGCGCAGGTGGGCATTAAAAACTTAAGTGGTTCTATATATGATCATAATTGTCATCATCATCTCCGGCTGATAACGGTCACGGCCACGAGCCATTTGCATCCACCTTCAGTAATTAAAGTATGAACCATTGATTTCTATGCACTTTTTCCATCTCATAGTTAGTTAATTGATCCCTATACTAAAAAACCCAGTCGGACGGGAATCAATGAAATCTTTGAGGGCGATTTGGACTGCCTCGTCGCAGTTCAATTTTTTTCCTTGCAAGGAGTTACACAAATTTCGAAAAAAATGTTAATCTGTTGGAGCAAGGTCCGGGGAGCAAGGAGTATATTCTAGACCTTCCAATGGAAGCTTTGTCAATTAGGTAAACGTTTTGTTGCGCAGTGTGTGGTCTAGCGTTGTCGTGAAGCAGCAGTGGCGTAGAGTGCTTGAACAGCCTAGATTGTTTAGCCTCTAGCTTTTCCATCATGGTTTGCAATTGCGAATAATATACATCAGTCGTAATAGTCTGGCCAGATTTAAGAAAACTGTAATGAACAATACGGGCACTAGTCCACCAAACGCTTACAAGCATCTTTTTCAGGGTTAACTTTGGCTTGGGGCAGAATTTGGCTGGCTGGCCAGGATCCAACCTTTGCGCTGAGCGATTCCGATTATCGTAGAGAATCCACTTTTCATCACAGGTAATAATTCGGTTTAAAATACGTTCATTATTGTGCCGGTTTAGTAACGAAGCGGTCGACGCACGTTTGCCGGTTTGCTTCAGTCAATTCGTGAAGTACCTTTCAAGCTTTTTAATCTTCCCAATTTGCTTCAAGTGAATTAAATCAGTCCTGTCACTAACTAGGACGTGGATGGATCCGCTTCCACAATAGCCTTTAACTCTTCATTATCGACTTGGGTCTCAGGCCGCCCACGGGGCTTGTTATGCAGGTCGAAATTTCCAGAATTTTGAAAACGTTGGAACCAAAAACGTACTGTGCCTTCTTTTTCAACACGATCGCCATACACATCATTCACCCTTCGTGTCGTTTCCGCGGCACTAGTGTCGCGGCGGCACTAGTGTCATCTTTCACTGTAAGGCTTAATGTTCTCTTTGTTGAAGAAATGTCACTCTTTTTCCTTTTGGCGTGGTTGAGGATGGATATATTTGGGATGGCTAACGCTCTATGCCATTCCCAAATCGTTATTAAATAGTTTTTCTTTCCGCCGGGAACCTACATATTCATGTCACAATGCACGAATTATTATTTCATATTTTTTTATGAAAGTGGTGAGTTCATGATTTCTTGCCGACGCCATGTTTCATATCTTATGTTTCGATAAATATGTATTAATATTAAAATGTCTTCATTCTCTTACGTGTGCACTTTGATAGTAGTATTTACATGATCTGTATGGCTATTAATTTGATAGAGCGTATCAATAATGTTTTAGTTTGAATAGTATGTGACACGTGTGAAAGTTTGATATTAGATTCTATTTAACAGAATTTATATCTTGTCTGATTTTAGTTGGCTCATGAAGCCATGAGAATGGGAATCTTATTGGTTGTATGTTTCTTTTCAGAGCTCTACTCCTTTTTCTTTTTGTCCTTTTGTATATTAAATTTAGATGTAATAGCATCTAAATTATATAATAAATTTAGGTCTAATAATCTAATAGCACCACAGTCTTCAAATATTGAATATAAGGAATGAAGGAATCAATCCGCGACAGTTAGTGACTTCATACCCTCACTATTAATAACCAATATAGAAAACTGTATTAATCCCATTGTTGTTCTCGTACTATCTTAAGTCTGTCCTAGACTGTGAATGTGGAAAGACCAAATGAAATAAACTTTAAATACAACTGTTACAACGTAAACGGAAAAAGACAGAAGAAAGAAAAACAAATCGATGACGGTCATCGAAGCACAAATACATGAGCTAGAACAGCACAAATATATCAGTTGTTTATAGCTGTACAAATTTTAATTTAGAATTCCTTACCAAAGAGAGGAAATTCGTGATTAAAATGGCCAGTACAAAAGTACCAATTTCATGTGTAAGGACCTCCTAACATTAAAGCGAAATACCACTTACTGAGTAATCAGAAACTACAACACCTACAAATTTGACATTTGCAGATAGATTCCTTTTCAGGTGCAGACATTCGCTCTACAGGTACGCTCGCCACTAGGAGTGTGTGTACCTGGGGGAAATTGCAAGGGGCCACTAGTATTTTGTAAGAGATTGTACCCCCGGGATCACGCGCTTTGTTACCTCTCTCTCTATGTATTTTATATAAAATATATCCATTGTCCTTTCTAATATCTCTAAGAATATATAATAATAATAATAATAATAATAATAATAATAATAATAATAATAATAATAATAATAATAATATTTATTTGCATAAAACATGATTACATAGAGTTGATACAACATGCTTTGCTACATTACAGATAGCATGCAAACGTTTTAAATAATCTAGAAATTGTTCAATGTCTTAGTATTATAAAAACTTGTTCATTTAACCAATCGTACAACTTTAATTGAAACGTTTTAATATGTAATCATTTCAGTTTATTTGGTATTTATTATATAAACGAACAGACACATTTACAGCTTACAGCTTTTGTTAGATTTTTAAATGTGCTTTTTTGGGGTTTTGGTGTACTACAAGTTTTGGTGTACTACAAGTTTTGGTGTACTACAAGTTTAAAAGGATCACGCCTACTACGAGGATTAATATCGTCTGCCAGTAGAAATAAATGTTTATGTTTCCGCACAAACACGCAAACTGCGTAGAAATAAATGTTTATGTTTCCGCACAAACACGCATACTGCGTAGAAATAAAGCGATGGTAGCGGTAATATGCCTAGTTCTTTAAATGCTTTTTGACAAGATTCATCCGATTTGAGCCCACATATGGCCTTAATACATTATTTTTGTACAAGTTTTCTATAATTATCGGTACTGTTACTCCATATTATAAGCCCATACCGTAGAATTGACTCTATATATGACCGGTAGGACAACACTGCTGTTTTTTGGCTAGTTACTTTTTTATTTGTTTCAGAGCATACAGAAATTAATTTATTTTTGATGTAATTTCCTGTATATGCTGTTTCCAATTTATGTTGTCGTCAGTAGTTACTCCTAAAAATGTTGTATGTGCTGCTGAGCCTATTTTTGGTACATTGAGTTTTTTGTTATTATTACGTTTATTGAATTGTATATATTTAGATTTGTTTGGGTTAATTTTGAATTATTTATGTCAAGCCATTTAATTAAGTTGTCTATTGTTTTATTAACGTCATTTTCATAGTTAGTAATCGTATTAAATTTTAAATTGGATGTCACTAGAATTGATACATCATCAGCATAAAATATACACTTATGATTAGTAATATTAGTAATGTCATTTATATAAAGAAGAAATAATACTGGGCCAAGTACACTGCCTTGAGGAACGCCGTTAACGTTATATTTAACGTCTGACGAATGGTTATCATGGAAGTCACATCTGATAATTGAATTGTAACACATTGTTTTCTGCGACTTAGATACGAAGATACCCAATTGAGGGTAGCTCCTCTAATCCCTAATGCTTCCAGTTTTTTGTAGTAGTATACCAAAGTTTCATGATAATCGGTTGAGTGATTTTGGTGTGAATGTATGACTAACAGACTTTATCGAATATACAACTCATAGAGAGGAGGAGGAGATAGAGAGGATACAAAAATGTAGAGCAAAGTTAGTATATTTTGGAATCTTGTTACAGATATATGAAAATGCCAAGAAATATGCACGAACTGATGGAAACTCAAGGAGTTCTAGACCACCCTGTTGCCGACCAAGTGAAGGTAAGTGAAATGCGGTGGACTCGGCCCAGCACACCCTCGAGGTGTGCCCGAGATGGGCGGCGCTGCCACGATCTGACATCAGTTGTCGGAGGGGACTTGTCAAAGTCGAGCATCATCGTCGCGATGCTCGGCTGCGACGAGTCCGATCAGGCGATGGCTTCCTTCTGCGAGACCGTCATGTCCCAGAAGGAAGCCGATGAGCGGGTGAGAGAGGAGGCTGACGACGCGGCCCCGCCCTGCCGTCGACGAATGGGGGTGCAAAGGAGGCGCTATCTGCAGCGCCTTCAGTTGTGCCCCTGTGTTCCGTGTCAGGCCAGGATGGGAACCCCATCCACTTCCAAAGACACGGCGTCGTAGGGACTGTCATAGCGTAGCCGGACAGTCCCCGAGGAGGTGAAGTCTGGCCTTTTCGCCGAGGTCAGCCTGTCGCTGGAGGGATCCTATTGCCTGCAGATCCGGGACCCTCCACTAATAGCGGCTGAAGGCTCCCGTATGGGTTTACTTGGTATTGCTACCCAACGGCCGAGTCCAACATAAGTCTAGGGGTTTACCCGGGTATCATGCGTAAATGCATTCCTCTTCGTCACCAAAAAAAAAAAAAAAAGGTAAGTGAAATGCATGAAGTCGTAGGTCGTAGTTGTTCTATTTAAACGTATGGTGATAGCCCAGGGATCTAAATTCGATCTTAATTATGAACACGATGTTGTTGGTAATTTATAAAAACGATGTTTGACAGAATGCAAGTGGCTCGTGATCGTGACCGATGGTGCTCTATCTGAGGGACCTATGTCCAGCAGTGAACGTCGTCCGGCTGATGATGATGCTAACGATGTTCGACAGAACGCAAGTGGCTCGTGATCGTGACCGATGGTGCTCTATCTGAGGGACCTATGTCCAGCAGTGAACGTCGTCCGGCTGATGATGATTGTAACGATGTTCGACAGTGTCACAATTGTGTGTTTTACATACTTGGTTTTTAGATTCTGTGTGCCGTAGTGTGCGTATCGTTTTATTTGATTAATGTAATAAAATCGAATGCATATTATATTAAAGTGTTAGCTCTCTGATACATAATATTTAAGGACACAGTGACAACATTCGGTTCTAATTCCGAATATGTAAGAAACAGGTACATAAAATTTTACCTAATTGTCTATTTCGATAAAGGCCATTAACACGGCGGCTGCTGACCAAGCAGGCGATCGAAGAAAATTTTTTATGGAATAGGGTACGAAAGGAGCAATCTCGCCATTTCTCAACTACGGACGCCCGTTATTATAGAATAGAAGAGAATAGAAATATCTTTATTCATTGATGATTACATCCGTACGGTTGATAGTTATGTAGATTACAATAAAACTATGCAGATGTGTTGCCCTTCCTCATCCACCACCACCGGCTACAAGCTACACACTACATGAAGCGCAATAGGATAGCACTTTTTAGACGGTGAATGGGTAACTGTCTCGATTCGGCTACAATACAGCACATTTCAAATTATTAATTAAAAATAATATTCTTACTAGAATCTATAAATAATTATAAATTTCACTGATTTCATTTTAGGTAGCCCTAAATGGAAACAATCACAGTCCAAATCCGAGTCAAAGTCCAAATGTGAGTTCGAGCCCGAGTACGAGTACTAGTATAAATCCGAGAACGAGTCCGAATATGAGTCCAAGTCTGAGTCCGTACACAAGTTCAAGTACAAAATCAAGCCAGGGTTCAAGTCCAAACCAAAGTCCGATATTACAAGAGATCAAGCCAACTGCAACTTTACTTAAAGAAGAAATCGAAAACGAAAGTCACATAGTTGAAGATGAATATCCTCAAAAAAATATTACCAGTTTAGACACATATTATCCAGGGAAAATCAATCCAGATCCTACTTTAATTGAAAAATATAATAATTACTTCAATAGTCGTACCAAAATAGATGACCCAAATGAAAACATAGCCCCCAACCATACTTTATCTTTGAGTGGCAGTATCATGATAATAGTGAACAAATTAGAAAAATACTTACGAAATACAAATATAAGTAATGAGGATAGACATATCATTAACGAGAAAATTCTTAAAATACATAAAGATATTCAGATTTATTCTGATTTAATAGCTGAAACACTTGAACATGAACCAGAAAATAAAGCCAATTCGAATTATAGGAAATATAATAAAAATTTTAATCCAGTGGTAAAATTAAAGGATATGATTGGAATAAGACCAACAATAAATATCAGACAAAAAACAGGTCCATTAGAGTATAAAGATGGACGCAGTAGACTAAAAGAAAACCATGGCAAAGTAAAAGATAATGAGATGGTAGAAGGATACTACAATAATTTTAATGAAGATACAGAAGTGATTGAAGCAGACCATGATAATGTAGATAATATGGCTACCAGCATTGGTAGTTTTGATAGCATTTTTGGAACAAACTTTGACAATGGTGATGATGGAAGTAGGCATAAATTAATGAAGTTACTCAATGATATAGAAGAGGATATACATGATGAGAAAAGAAAATATCTTCAACATGTGAGTATTGACAACAGGAACAAAAAATGTATTAAAATAAGTCGTTTATTTTATGAAAAACAATTACTACTACTAAATTAATTACTACTAATATACTTAGTGACGATAAATATACTTTAAAGCATTTCTGCCCAGGATTATCCTTGATGCTATTGAAATTAGAAAGTATCCAACTTTCAATAGAGAAAATGGCTGGGGTCTTCTCTCCGCTTGAGTTTAGTCATAAACATAATCAAATCAAAAACCACAGCAAATCAGTGCAGCAAGATATAATAAATAGTGTTTGCATTAATCGGTTAAAGTAAATAATAATTATTACTATAACTAACGGATTTTATCGCGTTGCTCAAGATTTACTTGATGAATACCTTTCGCGTAAATATACGAAAACGAAACAATTACAATTCTCGAAACACCCGAAGGCACTTCTAATAGCTTATGACATCAGGATGTCTGATACCTCAGTCCACCCGTGACTATGGCATAACAAAATCTTCTGAAACGTTCGAGAAGTAATTGAACTGCGAAAAAATCCGTAAAAGAAAGTTTAGTGAATCTTATCAATACACATTTAACCGAACCTCAAAAGAAAGTTTAGTGAATCTTATCAATACACATTTAACCGAACCTCAAAAGAAAGTTTAGTGAATCTTATCAATACACATTTAACTGAACCTCAAAAGAAAGTTTAGTGAATCTTATCAATACACATTTAACGGAACCTCAAAAGAAAGTTTAGTGAATCTTATCAATACACATTTAACGGAGCCTCAAAAGAAAGTTTAGTGAATCTTATCAATACACATTTAACCGAACCTCAAAAGAAAGTTTAGTGAATCTTATCAATACACATTTAACCGAACCTCAAAAGAAGTCATCATCACAGTCACCAGATTTGCTCGAGAGTTTGTCTTAAGCTTAACTGATATCGGTATTTTATTCGTAGTATGATCGGAAAAACAAGCAGACGGATTTTCTGGGTAATAATAATAACCTTTGGGTAACACTTTTGCTTATACTATAAAAATTTCTTTATAAATATCACTAACACCATTCACATTAACTAAAAACAGCTGTACCAAAAGTATACGTGATAGAACGATTTAAAAATTATGCTAGTGAATGTGTGACAAGAGCGTCACGAAAACGAGGGCAACGGAAGTAGTGAGGGAGATATGTGTTCTTGAAGAAAGAAAAAGAGCGAGTTACGTTGCGTATACTACTATAATGCAGTGTAGGGGCAAGACAGAAAGCGAGCACAAGTTTTCATTAACTTTTCCTTTCCTAACCAGTGGACTAAATAAAGTTATTTAAAACTAAGTTTTAGTTGTGTGGTCTAAAACACCCTCGTTTTTTTCAGGTCATCGAAGACAGATCATATATAGAAAGCCATGAAGATTATCTATAAACTACTTAATTTGTTATCTTTTCCGAAAGACACTCATTAAAAATTCTACACCAATATTCTCCAATGCGCGGCGCCCAGTACTATATATGAATCAAACACCAAACATCATACTTCAAGTTATAACACTGATAACTTTCTGCGGAATTTTGACTAACTTAAGAATCTTTGGGTGTTCGTGGATACCCTTTCCTATTTTTTCATTTACGCGCCATCATCATCCCTAGGTGGGGTCATTGTGTACCTCGGAATTGCAAATCATCAGGGCACCTCGACGACTATTCGGTCCCCTAAAGTATCGATGCCACCTCCTCAGAAACATTGCCCCGCACCATAGGACAACCCTACCAACTTTGGGGCAGTGTTATGAATTGAGTTTCACATCGTCGCCATTTTCCCCGTGCGCAAAAGAGGCTCATCCTCTTGTTCTTTCGTCCCCTCTTCTCATAGAGATATATAGAGGGATACAAAAAATACCCTTCGGTTCTATTGGTCTCGCACATGGTATCTCGGTTTTCCCACGTTTCTTCATACTAAACAACCCAAAGTAAGGCCCCGTCTTCCTTTCCTTGTGTAAGGTAATGAAAATTCAACCTGAAGACACAAAAATCTTCGTAGTCAGTCGAACTGTTGAGGCTGGATAAGCCCCTCCGAAAAAAAAAATGAAAATGCAGAGATAATAAAATAATGCCTCATCTTCTGATAACCATCAGACAACCTCAAGATCTATAAATGGCTTGTATGACTCAAGTGACACCGGTACAGAAGCGACAGTGCAGCGAATATTGACGAAACTCTTGCTATTCCACAACTGGGCGTATTCTCTCGAGAATATTTATAATAATAGCTAACAGTGGACCGCAATTTAACCCGCATATAATTTGGAAACTGATATGTCTTTAAAGTAACGTTCATAAAAACTAACAACCCCAAAACACACTATTAGGGGCAAAATCCTGTCTCACTAAGCGCGTTCTAAAAAATAACCGTCATGGATAATTTGGAACTCTTAGCACTTGTAGTTTTTGAGGTTTCGTGATGAGCAACTAAGTGCTGTAGCTTTTATGAATACATATGAATATAGATTGATTTTATTTTTGTACTTATTACAATTAAAATGAGCTAATTTTCTTGTATTTATTTTCTCGTATTTTGACAAGTACCCGCTAAAATGCGTACACACTTAGATACAAGTCTAAAAACATACTTGAAAAGTGTAGATAGATATCTATCACTCACATAACACCGCCGCAAAGTTATACCGTCGCGTTTCGTGCGGTTTTTGAGTTTCTAGTAGGACAGTAGGCAACATGCCTGCACAAATTGTTTTTTCTTCTCTTTGCACGAATAATTGATTCACAAGAATACAAGATGTTCGATTTCACAATGAACTGCCATTCTTAAGCATCCGTGCTTGTAAAAAGACAAGTTATGCATTATGTAAAAGCAAATTGCACGTCTTTTATGCGGACGGTTTTGAGACGCGGACCATATCTTGGTATTTTTGTAAATCAATGGTAATAACACAGTTATTTAGGAAGATATAGTGCCGTGCTGCATGGGAGGATGTAGTGCCATGCACAGTGCATGGCACTACATCCTCCTATGCAACGGAATTGGGCCGGCACGACCGGGGAGTTACCTCTCGCTAACTTGATACCGCTCTAAAGTGAAATCTTCAGTGTAACGTTTCGCGCGGATTGTGAGTCGCCGATGGCCTATTGTTGGAAGGGAAAGGAGGGCAACGCATCGGCATAGTAATTATGTGGATGTTCTTGGGCGTCGGTAGTCATAAAAGGGCTCCGATTTCTCGCCCCTCTATTCTCAAAAAAAGTGTATATTATTATTAATAATAATAACGCTTATCTACCCCTATAAAACCACCATTTTTGTACTTATATGCGAAAATAATTTTAACTATGTATATACGTTTGATATTCTTACATTTTTGTTAATAATACTGTATTATTTTCCAAAGAAAATAAATAAATCGCATGATGATGATGAGGGGAACAGACTCCCACTCTTTCCCGTAGTTGGAAGATATCATTAAGTAACTGCTGCTTTCAATATTCTATCTATAGAATTGGTTACTGAATATAGACATTGGATGCAATATTTCGTATGGATTTTAAGTAGAAAATTAAATTCTAGCTACAGTAGCATAGACGGAATGTTGAGAACTCGTGTCGTCTCGTGAAAACCTATGTGGGTTTCATAATAGCCACTTCTTTTCCGGACCTGAACTTGTGCTGTGGAAGCGAGGAGAAGCCCAATACAGCAGATTGCTATGAGTGCTCGTCGCACGACGAGACTAGGTGTGGAATCGTATTATATATCGAGAAGGGAGTCCGATACCCCACGCTCCCGCAGATGGGAGTGATGCGTCCCGATATGAGAATGTTTCCAATGGAGAATTTAACTATTCTTATCACGGGCCCCTCATCCAATAGACAGTTTAACATATTATTATAAACGTGACCGCCACCTCTGTGGGTATACATCTATCAAAGAGGCTGCTGGAGCGTGATAGCTGGCCTCCACCTGGCTTTCCTCTCTTTTTCTTGGCTTGTATAAGTCATTTCAATACTGTACTGTCTTCCGCTTTGACAAGCCAAAATGTTGGAAATTACTTCCCTCTCCTCCTACGAGTATGTTCTCATTAAATTCGATTGAGTGCCGAGTAAAAATGAGAAAGGGCTTACTCCCTTGGCTTGGGCGAGTAGAAAGAATAGCAGGAAAAGGTTACCAAAGCAGATGTACAATACGAATGTGGAAGGATGTAGGTACCGAGGAAGACCAAGACTGACATTCCATGATCATAATAATCGGGTACTGTCCGAAGGTGGTCTCAAGAGTCTTCGCAACCGGCGTGTCCATGTGAGTAATGAACGTGGAGGAGGTAAAGCAGGTATGTAAGGATCGTGATGGCATTCCGTTCTCTCTGTCTGCCTCGGTGGGTTGCCCCGGAACAACAATTAGCCCGGATTTAGCCCCACCTCTGGTTCCCAGCGCTGATACTGCTGTTTCGCTAAGATCGACAGCGGTAAACTTACAAAATGCACTTTATCAGTTCTGAATTGTAAATTGGCAAAAAGAAAAAGCAGCTATCGGCAGTCAGCCAGAACTAGCGCGTGTTTTACAAACAATGCGTTGAAACAGTCGTGTTGACAAAACAGCATTTGGTCATAGCTCATAGAAATGATTGTGTGTGCGCAAATACTGGCAACTGCTGTCCTATTTGGCGTTACTAAAGTAGAACAGGTAAACCTTAGTTGTATCTGATCGGCCTTATTTGCCGACCGATTTTATTACACGACCGGGCAGGTACCACACATGGTGTCGCCGAGAGAGAGGTGATCTGCAACGCAGTTAAGGGGATGTCTATGGAAGTAAGTCATTAATCCGACTTCTCCTATGACCCCTTTATAAAATATCATTTTTAGAGTTTACGCCTTAGTATGAAACGAGAGCATGAAAAAATATGAGTAGAAAAACCATGTGAATAGTGATTAGACGCGATTTAGTATTAAAAGAGGACGCACCGCATTATTACTATGAAGATGCGTTCTCCTCGTCCTCTACCCTCCAATGGGCCATCGGCTACTCACAAGCCGTACGAAACGCGACAGTATGTCAATTTAGAGCAGCATTATGTGAGTTAGAGGTACCTCCTCGGCCGTGCCGTCCAACTTTGGCCAAATTCAAGGTCTACTACTACTTGTCACTAACATTGTGTGCGTTACTAAGTAATTTTTAGTTGATGTACAGACTGTTGTTTTTTTTTTTAGATCGAAGCTATTCGCAATGACATCATGCCTGTGGAGTCGGTAATAGAGTATATGAAGAAAAGAGAAGACCAAGTGAGTACTGAGTTCTTCTAAAGCAGTAATTTATCTGAGTGGCTTCTATTTTATGCTATACAGATGTGACACACTGTACATAGTCGGTACTCGATTCTGATTCCGTATGTGTAAAAATATAGGTTATATGTATAGGGAGACAAACGAACAGTCGGAGCCTTTTGACTACCACTGGCGCCCACATCCACACTGCAGCTATGAAATTGCGTGTCCTTTAATGTCCCTCCAATGAGTCACTGGCTACTTACAAACCGCACGAAACGCGAAAACGATTTTTACCAAATTGCTTCAGAAATTCTAACTGTACGAGTACATAGACCGGGTGGGGCCGCTAATCGTCCGTAGAACTGACGCGCCCGGGGTCTTTGACCTATGACCGTTTTTCGTAATTTCTATAGATATTTTGCGGTGCCCATATTTTCTGAAAATAAAGAGACTTAATTCGGTGAAGTTTACTGTTTATGTTATGTTAATACGTTAATTTTCATTTTATTATTTTTATTTGTTACATAGTATCCCAAAAATATGATCGATTTTTTATAAGTCGCATTGTAATACTGTTGTCCATTTTGCCGTGTTATTTGTAGTTAATGTTAATTTAAAACACAATTTTTTTCTTTGCTTTTTTTTTTGTTAATGTGAATTATTTTTTTTATTTCCGTTCAGCAGAAATAAAAGTAAACATACGTATTGTAAATATTTTTTATACACACATTACTAGCTGTACCGACGGACGATACTCTGTAATAAATTGAATTTGTTGTCATTGTAACGTGTAAACATAACAACAATGTTAAAGGTGAACAACTCTTATCAGTTTGGGGGTATGAAAAATGTATAGTAGCCGATTCTCAGAGCTACTGAATATGTATATAAAATTTGGTAAATATAAGTAAAGATTTTTGGAGGAGTTAAGGAACCTAACATTGTAACACGAGAGTTTTATAACATATAAGATATCATTGGAGACAGATCTAATAATTTAACAAATTTTAATTCTTAGCCGTTTGTGTTATAAACTAGTGTACATTGTAAAAGGTTTTATGAATTGCTTACATTGATGTCTTAAGTTTACGCGGATGTTACTCATTACAATAAAACTACTTTTACGGATTTCATCGCGGATTATTTAATTATTTAACTAGCCCGACGTTCAGAAGCTGCAATATATATTTAAAAGGGGTCACATAAAAATTTATGTATTCTCAAGCCAGCTTCAATAAAAAACTTATTTTTAGCTGCCAAAGAAGGTTGGTCAGTTCTTAGCATCAGTGCAATCCACATCCTTCTGCAAGATGCAGGAGTGTACGAGCTTGATTGTGACTGTGGACTCTCTTATATAGGGCAAACTAATGATCTATAAAAAGTCGCGTCAAAGAACATATAGCAGATATGAAACAGCGACGAGTTACAAGATCTGCGGTCTGTGAGCATGCTGTAGTTGGCCCCTGCCATTACATTAGATTTGATAAGGCGCAACTATATTAGTATATCATAATGCTATAATATATAATAATACTAGGGAACACCGATTCCTTCCAAGGATAATCCGTGAGGCTATTGAAATTAAAAACATCCAAATTTCAATAGAGAAGATGGCCGGGTTCTTCCCTCTGCTCGGGTCCCAGTGGTAAACATAATCAAATCAAAAAGTAAACATAACACCTCAAGACATCAAGATATAATAAGTACTATTTGCGTTAATCGGAACAAAGAAATAATTATAATTATTCGGGTACTTTTAACAAATTATACATCAGGACATCTGTCATTTCAGTGCACCCGTGACCATGGTTGCTGTAAAGCTTCTGACCGCGATCAAATCCGTAAATGTAGTTTTATTGTAGTACTCACATTGACAGAAATTCACAGCACTTGTTCGTGTATTTTGACTCAAAATAAAAACAGTAGAATAATTTATTCGAAACTCGGGAATCGAGACGTCACACGAACTGGCCTTCGGTCATCCCAGCACAGGCTTAGCCTAGTGTGAATACCATAACTCGCACAAACAACTATAATCTTATTTAGAAAATAAAGATATTTCATTTATTTTGTTTTGCATTCTTACTTTGTATTTATTTATTTAACTGTGTAATTACTACGTAAATAAATTTATATTATCGTTATGCCATATCGTTATGGTGAGTTAAAGCCAGAAGGGCGAAAGTTTTTGGATGAGAGACGATAAATCTTAATAACTCATTAAATTTGCAGATTCATCGATATAGCCCAATATACAATGAAAATGAAGAAAATCCAGAAACACTACCAATAGAGCACCATGACAAGAAAAAGACTGTGAAGCATAAGAAACAAAAAAATGCCAAATTGAAGAAGATGAAAAAAATGCAACATATGAAAAAGACATTTAAGAGTTTTAAGAAGAATCCTAAAAGTGGAAAAAGCAAGTGGACTCAGGTCATTGACAACGACTCCAGACTGTCGGAATCTACAGAAACTAGTAGCATAAGGGGAAACCCTGTAGATATAATTGTACACATTAAAATGAATAAGTAATTTTTGATTTTCTTATTTCCTTACTGGCTGTTCCTTGTGAGTTTTTTTTTTAAAGACATTTATTTCAGCGGCTTTAGGCGAGGAAAATTAATTCGAGCTCGCGTCAGAAATATGCATCTACTACACGCGTCATCAATAGGCGTCATCAACGTGCGCCATTAACGCGTGTCAAGACCATGCGTAGTCAACACGCGTCAGCAATACGCACAATTAACATGCATCAGTAATAGGCACTATCAACGTGCGTCTTCAACATACACTAGCAATATGTCTCTTATTTAGTCCAAAGCCTTTATCAGGAGTTCTGAACAAAATTGCAAAAAATATTACTGTGCGTCTATCTTCAACTACTTCCAAGTCAAGAAACAAATATTAAATTACATCATAAGTAAATGGACCGCAAGTTATTAAATGCTCGAGCCTCCACTTACTACTAAAAATATCGTAAAATGGCGCCGCTACGTATAATCCCCCAAAGGGACACTGGCTATTCAGAATCCACACGAAACGCGACACCATAGCAGCTGGAGGTATCTCCACGGCCGTACCGGCCCAATTAGGTTCTTTTTTTATAGAATAGGGGGCAAATGAGAATCGAAGCCATTTTACGACTACTGACGCCCATGAACATCCACATAATTACTGCGCCGATACGTTGCCCACCTTCTCTCTTCCCCCTCCCATGGGCCGCCGGCTACTCACGAGCTACTCACGAACACGAACGAAAGCGACACTGAAGATGTCATTCTACGGCGGTATTATGTGAGCGAGAGATACTGTTGTAATACAGCCGAGCTGGTTTACCATAATAATAATATCGCTGAACAGCCATCCGTTTCCATCCATCCGTCTCCAGAAGGTGTATTGTTGCTATGACGCATTATGTTACAGTTTAATAAAACACACAATTCTAAGGCAGATCGAGTTTAGACTTCGTTGTGGGCACATAGTTCTAAGTACAAATTTTGTATTTTCAAGTTGATAGAAGGGAGTTAATTCAAGTTTTCTTTTTTTAAGAAGCCTTCTGGAACCCACCCTGTAACAGTACCTCCCCGGTCGTGCCGGCCCAATTCCGTTGCACAGGAGGATGTAGTGTCATGCACTATGCATGGCACTACCTCCTCCTATGCAGCATGGCCCGACCTCTTCTCATAAGGCTGCAATGCAACATGTCACTACCTCATACTAATAATCTTAATAGGTAATTTTTTTTTTATTGACATGAACCTACTTCAGACATCTTTATCAACGAGAAGTCATCAATTCGTTTATCTTTTTCTGTATACAATATAATCAAAATTCTTCATATGTAAAAATGAACCAATCTACAATCAAAAGTATTTTGTCAATAATAAAAATAAAACTGCTGAATTGTAGTAATAAAATTTATTAATTAAACATATTTTATGATAAAACGGTATGAAAAATAGGCTCTAATGAGGAGATTCAATGTTCGTATGGGGCCCAGAACTGTACTAGTCACGAAACGTAGGAAATAAACTATTTAGGATAGTTATGATCCATGAATTGAAATAAACTATTTAGGATAGTTATGATCCATGAATTGAAATAAACTATTTAGGATAGTTATGATCCATGAATTGAAATAAACTATTAAGGATAGTTATGATCCATGAATCGAAATCCATGAATTCACCTTAATTTCAGGGCATGAACGATTAAAATTTTCACGAGAGCATCCCTACCAATATCGTAGTCATCCATTTTGAGATTTATTAACGGACGCCATCTTGATATAGCATTATCATCGCATAGAAGAGCTTAATACGATTTTTATTTTGTTCATGAGGATTGGCTCAATCTAGAAACAGAGAGGTGTGGTAGTAAGATAGCAGAGGGACTTTTGCCCAGCTGTGGGACACGGTAGGCTACTAATAGTAATAATAATATACTGGATTATCCCAACTTCTATTATTTTTTACTATAGGCCTCAGGACGACGACGAGTAATTGCTTTTCCCAACGTCACCAAAAAATATATGTTAATAGCAATATTGATTCTCATTTGTTCGAATTTTAAAAATCACACAGATTGTCTAATTTTACGCAAATCTTATTCATTACAATAAAATTACTTTGATTAATTTTCTGTCGATTTAATTAATTATTTAGATAGCCCAACTTCCATCCATCCGTGACCATGATTGCTGTGAAGTTTCCGAAACGTCGAGCTGATCAAATAATTAAACAAGCCGCAATAGAGTCCGTAAAAATAAATTTCTTGTTGTCTACAGAATTAGATGTGCCCACCATATCTTCATTAATTATTGTTCTGTCCAATTGTTCTCCTAACTCGTATCCGCTCTTCTTTCTATTGTAATATAATGTCCGGACACTGGTTTCAGCATCACGTCCATTTTCAGATTCATCTTCGTGTGATCTCCTTTGACTTTGTAATGTCGCAACAGATGAGCTAGAGTAATTTTCAGCGACATAAACGCATAGGATTTGCCTGGAATATAAATTGTTATCATAGGCATCTACTGGAATCTCTAAACATTGGTGTATCACGTCAAGATGGCCCAAGGGCCAGGGCAGGAGAGAGCAAGTGAACTGGGTCGCGGCAGTGCCCCCTGGGCCGGCACAGCCGTAAGTGACAACTACGAAGTTGCATTTCGTATGTTTTATGTGTTTTGGGGGGCTGGAGGAAAGGCAAGATGTCCGCATAGCTATTATATATGTGACACCAAGGTCGCGTTTATATAAAGAAAACCAATGAATCTAATTTTAAATTAAAAAAAATAAAAAGGCTAAAAAAATAGCTAGGGTAATTCTAATGAATATATGAAATATCTATGTTTTCTTGTCACGACACACTACTAGCGGTCTAGTGGTCAACATGTTCAGTCATGAAGAGGTTCCGGGTTCCAGTGTCGAGCACGAGAAAGTGTTTTCGGGGATTTCTAATAACAGTCCGAAGTCAAGCTTTAGCGGAGTTACGCCCCTGTGATTCGGAAAATACTTTAAGCATTCTCTCGCCCCTGACTTCTCTCTGTTTGCATAGGACCCATCGGAAAAAAGAGAGCACGTTGCTTAAGGAATACCAGAAAAACAAAACACCACATTTACATCGATACACAGGATAATAAAAGTCACAAAATTATCAGTACCTACATCCTTCCACACTCTCATTCGTCACCAGTAAGCTAAGTAAAGTACCTACCGATGCAAATCCTCCTCCCCGTGCTGGAGGCAGCGAAAGCCCCGGGATGCTGGGGTAAGGTGGCCAAGTCAGGCCATCGCTCCGGTTTGAATTGCTCTGCGTCACGGCCCCATGAGGAGTGTTGATGTATTCCGCAGACCAACATAAAACACGTCCTTCCGGAGGTCATCGTGTAGTTTCCTTTATGGAAAAATCAATTAAAAGTCGAGAAAATGTATCTAAATGGTCTTGTAGCAGACAGAACCTGTATCCTGCGTGTAGTATATTTCAACGGCTTTTTATAGTGTATGGGGCAAACGAGTCATTGGAGCCTTTTTACGACTACCGGCGCCCTCGTGAATATTATGCCGGTGCGTTTCCCGCCTTTCCTCCTCCCCTCCAAACCACCAAAACTTTTCCACCGGCTACTCACAAACCGCACGAAACGCGACACCGGAGATGTTGATTTACGCCGCTATCAGGGCGAGAGGCACACTACGTCTTAGTAATTAATTTTTGTGATTAAAAATATTTTTTGTTCCATTCTATACTGTGATGTACCTGTCGTAGGAGACGGTAGAAATTTGTATGGAGCAATGGACTTGTATCGCTAATAATTGAGGAAATTTTCTTATATATAAAACAAAGTCTCTAAAAGATCTGTCTGTCTGTATGTGCTAGATTTTCTAAAAATCTACTGAACGGATTTTCATGCGGTTTCCGCTATTAAATAAAGCTATTCTTGAGAAAGGTTTTAAATATAATTTGCTTCTGTTCCTGTCCTGTTCATTAGTAAAATGTATACGACAGGTTTGATCGCTTTTAATTTCAGCGCAAACTCAAACGCAATGCGCATGCGAGTTACATAGACAAAGACTGAAATACATTCTCTGTTAATTAACACGGATGGTCACCATCATAAAACTGCCTATGGCTTGACTTTCTATCTATATTCTCTCTATAATATTTCAAAAAGCACACGCGCCTACATTTTGCCGTTCCTGTCAAATATTTAACGTACGTTTAAAAATTAAATTTATTTTTACTTTTAACTCATAATAGTATAACCTTATGGTTATACTAAGTTAATTTATTATTATAATTAAATCTATGTGTTTTTTTATAATCATGGTATAATGGTACAATTCCACAAGTGGACCCGCCTTCTTTCAACCAAACCCGTTGCATAGTGTTTGCGCGAAAGATGCAAACTTTTGCATTTAGAATATTAGTAACATTTATTTCTTGAAAAATATATTTTAAATATTTAAAACTGAATCAACATTTACACTCTAGTTAAAATTAAATATATATTGTCCAACGCTGAAAAAACAGCAGGGATTAAAAGTTAACGTTTTCATTGTACATTTAAAAATTTTTTAGGACGTTTTTTACACAAAATACCATTTAAGTAATTTTGTATTTTAAATGAGTTAAAAATAATTTTGTTGAATGAGTAAAAAAATACTTTAAATGAATTAAAAAAATCATTAAGTATCGAAACTACTTTTACTTTTTGAATCTATTTTTCTAGGATTGTGCGTGTAGATGTGAAAATAGCGTAAAGTGTCTTACTCAGTTTTACATCCTTGTCAAGTTTCCTAGCAATCACCGGAACAATGGGATATAACCTCATGCTCTCTTTTAAAACAGCCTCGGTGTACACCAGTCGAGAGACATCCTGCTTGCTCGCATCTCTGTCATCGTCACCAAAGACTTCATGTATTCTACGATTTTTAAGAACCTTGAAAAAACCGATTTAATGTGTCCAGCTCCATCTGCGTTGTCAAGGGGAATCAATACGTCGTATGTTAAAATCCGTCCAGCAGTTCGAGTTGGCTATGCTTTTGCGATTCGTGCGGTTTGTGATCTCCCGGAGGCACGGTGGCGAAATAAGCAAAAATACTTATTTTATCATTTACCTGTTATAGTTATATATGTTAATGTGTTAGGTCAGGGTAAGCTAAGATAGTTATGGGGGTCCCCAGCATGGCTCGGGCCTTGTGGCGGTGGGGCTCAGTAGCCGAGACACCTTGGGCGAAGCCAATTGAGCCGTGGAAGTGGCGGCTTTTTGTACCTCTCTTATAAGAGAGCCGCTCTTTGCAATTTGAGGAAAAGGTGGCGGTAGCTTTGCGCACGGGGCAAGGGACGAGGATGGAAATCTCACCCCATTGTACTGTCCCAAAGTCGGTGGGGTATTCCTGTGGTGCGGGACAACCCCATCTGTGGAGGTGGCGCCGGTCCCTTCGGGGGGCTGACTAGCCGTCGAGGTGCCCTGATGATTTCCCATTCCGGGGCATCGCATCAAATTCGGCACGGATGGCCCTCGCTAACTATAATCTGCCACGAGCCCTACACACCACTGGACCCCACCCAGGGCAGGTGAAAGCGCGTAAATGCGTTTCCCCGCATCAACAAGAAAAGGGATATTTAGGGGGGGTGCGATCATCCTAGATGATGGACTCCAGGAGAACAGTGTTAATTATATAACGGCAAGCTTCAACACATCACAGAGGGACTGACACAAGGTGTCCTCATCTCACGGACTCACTGGATATATTTATCTACCACTGTGGCATCAGCTGTCACAGCTATTACAATCTCTTGATTCAATATTTCCATGAAATGCCCTTAATGTAACTCACTCCTCAAAAATCCTGTCCTGTACATGCGGGTAGGATCCTATCAGCAGTAAGCTGAACATGAGCACGCTGGCTGAGGTGTCATGGCCGCCGATGATCATAGTGTCTATGTGCTTCCTGATCTCCCGGTCGTTGAACGCGCCCTTCTCGATGGAAAGCTCTAGAAGGAGGTCCATGAACGGCTTGAACCTAACCCCTGGAATGTTGCAGTAAAATTAATACCTAAACGGTGTATAATTGAGCTTTGCACATGTGACGTAGTCGTATTGTATAGATTGCCTTATTACATTACGGCTAGCCCTTTACAAAAACGGAGCCGTTTTATTTTTCGATTGTCCAACAGTTAGCCGGATTATTCCGATACGTTCTTCAATGTTGTGGCTGACGTTTAGTCTCCGTGAATATCTTGACTTAAGGCAGTGCTAATGATGCGATATATACCAATAGGAACTGCTATTTGGACTTTTTATTTAAACTGTTCCCATTTATATTGACGTCCACAGACATCCACATAATTGTGCGGACGTGTTGTCCACTTTCCCCTGTTACCTACAATGGGACATGCCTAGTGGTCACTTGGCGGTGCCATTTGCATTAAAATGATTCAACCTAGTAATTCTTGATAGGTAATTTAAAAAGAGGGAGAGTTGTGGAGTTGAGTGCTATGCTGAATGGCAGACGAATTGAGACGGTTTGACCGACACCACATGATACGGCGGTACCAAAGTGGGACGGTGGCGTTAGGTGTGTTTTGTGTCCTGGCGCTGATAGATCCGGGACACTCCAGATGGCGGCCGAAGAGTGAAGAGGCTTTTAGTCGGTGGCGTAAAGTCCGACAAACCCTTTCTGCTCAGCCGGGGCTGTAAGGACGGCGCATATGAAGAAGAGGAAGAGCTAAAAGAAATGTGTTTTGTGTGTTTCCGGGGGCCCATTGCAGGGGTGGAGTAAAGGAGAGAACGTCAGTAGGGTGTTCATGAGCTTTGGTAGTTCATGCGTGAAAGAGCGAGGAATTTTGTGTACTTATTTATAACACAAGTAGGATCAATACCTGTAATCATTGGTTTTTCTTTTTCGTTGTCAGTATTTCTATTCATCAAATAGTCTGCTTTTCTTTTCTTCAATACCTGTCAATTTTACATTTTGGTAATTTATAAACTTAAGAAATTGTAATGTGCGCATACACATAATGGAAGTGAAACTTCAAACTTCTAAGCGATGTATCGAATACCCCTCCACGCGGGCGAAGCGCTTTTTCGCTACGGAGGTAACCTGGTACCGTGTTAATAAGTATAGAAATAAATGTAAAGAAGTTTCACTTCAATGTGATACCTCATAGACCTCGTGACCGTGTGAAATGCTTCATTGCAGCCGAATAGAGTTGGCACGATTAGGAAAGCGCACCGCGCTCACATGATACGCAATAACATCAGACAATCCACATTTAAGGAAGAGGTAGTGCCATGCCGCATAGGATGTGGTAGTATGTCATGGTGCATGACATCCTCCTATGCAACGGAATTGGACCGGCACAACCGGGGAGGTACCTCTCGCACACTTGATACCGGCGTAAGTGACAGCGTCGCTGTCGCGTTTGCTGCGGTTTGTGAGTAGTCGGTAGTCCATTGGCAGTTGGGGGATTATAGAAGTTCAACGCATCTACATAAAAATAATGCGAAGGTCTGTGCGCGCCGGTAGCCATCAAAAGGCTGTGATTTCTCGCTTACCCCCTTATGCCATAAAAAAACATTGCTAATCAATTATTATATTATCAATGAGAATATATATTTTATTTTATTATGATATTTTAAAAATTTGTGTTTTATTTTTAGACTACAACTATTACCGAAGTCCATTGGCGGGTGTCACTTTACGGAGGTATCATTAGAGGTACCTCCACGGTCGTGTCAAAATCGAGCACGGCATTACCTCTTACAAAAAATGAAGCATAGCCATCACTTTTAAGATGATCCCGTTCAAATGATGAGGTAGTAATAGGATTACTTCCCAGGTCATGCCGGATTAGTCTGAATCATACGCACCGTTATCGACACGTGATGCAAGATTTTCAACAGCTCATCCTGTTTCTTCTTCAGGTTGCTGAACTGGTACAGGTGGCTGCTGTGCCACCAGAACTTGGTGAACCTCTCCACGAACACGTTCAGTATCTTCTCGGTCGCCTGCACGTACTCTGCGGTCAGGATGGTCTTGTCACTGAAGTCTATCCCCAGAGCGGTCACTGTAAGGAGGTACCGCGTTACATTCCCGATTCTATTCGACTCGTTTTAGAATTATTATTATTATTAATAATAATATTTTATTATTATTATTACTTTAGGAAAAGGTTTGTTTGAAAGCCGTTGTTTCAGTACTTGTGCAAATCTGCATTGAATAAGAATTGGTCCGGCACTACAGAAGTACCTCTCGCTCAGATAACATACAAGTGTATAGATTTTCTTTTTTTCTTTCAGGTGTTTTGCGGGCGTCGATAGTCATTACAAGACTCCGAATCGTTTCGCTCGTTTGTACTCCGTTATTATATTTTATAAAGGTTCAGAGCACCTAGACGGCTAGTCAGTACCCTATGGGTCCACTACCACCACAGATGGGGTTGTCGCGCACCACAGGCCAACCCCCACCAACTAGAAAGTGTAACGGAGGGATGTTTTCATCCTCGCCCCTTATCCCGAGTGTAAAAACGCCTCCTCCTCTTGTTTTTAGTCCCCTCTTCTTATAAGAGGTTTAAAAAGACTCTTTTGTTCCGCTGTTATAAGAAAGGAAAAAAAATATAGTCCCCTCGGTCCAATTGGCTTAGCCCAAAGTATCACCCTTGGCTACTGAGCCTCTACTACTTCACCCCAGGCTATCACCACGACAAGGCTTGAATGTTTCCTCGTTCGTTTATGGTCTATGAGAGTTAAAAAAACATATTTTTATATTATTCCACGTCTGTGCCAAATTTCACTAAAACTTCAGTAGTTTTCTCGTTAAACAATAACAAACATACATACAGGAAGAGGTAGTGGCAGGCTGTATGTGTGCTGCTGGAGTAGCTACTGCCATGCATAGTGCATGACACTACATCCCCCTATGCAACGGAATTAATACCATGAAACCAGAGTAAACTGACATCTTCCCTGTCACGTTTCATGCGGTTTGTAAGCTGGCCGTCCATTCTTTGCAGCTTGGCCTCCAAATCATCATCATTATCAGCCCTTATCGGTCGACTGCTGGACATATGACTCTTACAATGAACGCCAAGACGGCCGATTTCCTGCTACTCACATCCATCCCGGACCAGCCACTGCATGGAGATCGTCTTCCTGCCTGGAGAACGGTCGACCAACACTTCGTTTTCCTAAACGCGGCCTCCACTCCAGAACCTTTATGGTCCATCTGCCATCTGATCTTCTAAGTGTGTGACCAGCCTATTGCCACTTCAGTGAGCTTATTATTCGCGTGATATAGAAAACTTTAGTTCTTTGCCTTATAACTTCATTACAAATTCTAACGGACAAAGAAACACCCAGCATTACACGTTCGATAGCCCACTGAGCTACCGCAAACTTGCGGTCCAGTCATAAATTAAGAGGCCATATTTCCCGTCCCGTAGGTCATCACGGGGAGAACGCATTCGTTGAAGACTTTGGCCCTATGCTATAAAAAATAATGCTACTTAGGGAACTATATTTAAGGTGATATAAGGAGTAAAGTCATGTTCATCTTTAAGAAGCAAACTCCAGTCCCATGACAAAGCAAACTCTCTCTTTCTCTATTGCGTTGTGACGTGTGTACACCCAGTGGTCGAACGGCCCCTTCCCAACCTCCACCGACAAGTCTTTGACCAATCGACGCGCCTGTCTGTTCAGCAAGTCCGTAAACCCGTCCAACACGACCTGGCTGAACGCTGGATTGAGTAATTTCCTATGAACTTTCCATATTGATACTGCAAACAAAAACATATACGATGTTATTTTGCTCAGTGCTGTGTGTGTGTGTGAGTGCGAGGGTGCGTGCGAGGGTGCGTGCGTGCGTGCGTGCGCGTGTGTGTCAAGGTAGGTTGGAACAGGCTCCCCACCATGGTTCAGTCATTATTGTGGCGGTGGTGCTCGGTAGCCTTAACTGGCCCTAAAGAAGAGACACTGTCTCGTTATAGTGTAACTCACTTTAAGCCTCAGCCTCGCAAAAAAACAGTAAACTGGATTTTATTTTCGGACCTGACCTTATGCCGTGGAAGCGAAGAGAAGTCCGATACACTAAAGATTTTGTATTTTTATAGTATAGGGGGGCACACGAGCAATTGTTTATTTCTGCGAATTTTCATAATTCTACTTTGTACTGTTTAAGCTTTGTTTTCATAGCAGGTCCTCCTGTGGTAGGTAGCTAGAAGTCAGAGCCATTTGATGACTACTGAACCTGGTTAAGGAGGGAAAGCCACAGCCATAGCATATGCGAATGGCAAAGCCCAATTTCATGATTAAATACCCAGTAGGCTTTTTTTAATAGCGTCAACTAATTATGTTTTTTCTTCTCTACTCCGATTGATTGCAGACTCCAATATTTGATATGAATTTCGACTTCCTACTCTAAGTGTTTCTCAGGAAATGTGACTTTGACTTACGTGAGTACAACATAGAAATCTTATGTAAGTAATTCATAAGGTGGCCTAAAATTGACACTTACAAGTCCCAGTAACAAGGCCGTCTCCCAGCCAGGGCTTCGCTATGTCGTAAAATCCATCCTTCTCCAGACACGCGTTGGTCACCGACATGCAGTCCTCAGGATCGGTGACAACTGGAAAAGAAGTGTTTTTGTGTCACAACTAATTGTGCCCCGTGGTTTTTATCCATGCAATACTCCGCGCCATCATGTCATATAGCTTAAAACCATTCTCGTGAATTTTAGCTATCATACTCGGAAGATTTTCTTCACTTATAGTTTCAGAGATTACCGCGTTCTAATAAACAAGCCAACTCTTGACTTTATTACATCTTAGCTTTATTATATTACAGGCGTAATAAGCCTTATAGTGACATTGGGGCTCAGTATCTCGGAATGTCACTGAAGGGGTTCTTGGTCCCATAGGCGAGGGTAATTGAACCGAGTTGAATCGGGTTAAGGGGCGAGGATGGGAACCACACCTCGTTGCACTGCCCCAAAGCTGGTGGGTTGTTCAGTGGTGCGGGGCACCCCTTCTGTGAAATGTGTGATGTGTGATTTTTAGAATGATTTTTGCCTCGTGCTGCTTCGACTCATTAAAATTCCAAAAAATTCAACGTAAATAAGTACCACCTATCTACTTTGTATGTTGTTTAATAATCAGAGCCAAAGTCATAAAAAATTACTGTTTGTGGATGTCTTTGGGTGTAAGCTATTTTTTTTCGACTGCTCTATGCTTGCGAAAGTATACAGTACAGCTCCATAGGTGACTAAATGGCACGTTGGGATACGATCTTGGCGAGACTGTGGTCGATAGAGGGAAGAGCCCTATCCTGCAGATGGGAAGGATGCCTCCCGATAGTTACTTAAGTTTAGCTAGAGAAATTATTACAATCTTGGCGTACAATATTCGGTAGTTAAAATGGCTCAGGCCTCTAGTTTGTACCATTATACATAAGTCCTGTAAGAAGGCTCAGGCCTCTAGTTTGCACCATTATACATAAGTCCTGTAAGAAGGCTCAGGCCTCTAGTTTGCACCCTTACACATAAGTACTATAACAAGGCTCAGGCCTCCAGTTTGCATCCTTACACATAAGTACTATAACAAGGCGCAGGCCTCTAGTTTGCACCCTTACACATAAGTACTATAACAAGGCTTAGGCCTCCAGTTTGCACCCTTAAACATAAGTACTATAACAAGGCGCAGGCCTCTAGTTTGAACCCTTACACATAAGTACTATAACAAGGCGCAGGCCTCTAGTTTGCACCCTTACACATAAGTACTATAACAAGGCTCAGGCTTCCAGTTTGCACCCTTACACAAAAGTACTATAACAAGGCGCAGGCCTCTAGTTTGCACCCTTACACATAAGTACTATAACAAGGCTCAGGCTTCCAGTTTGCACCCTTACACATAAGTACTATAACACGGCGCAGGCCTCTAGTTTGCACCCTTACACATAAGTGCTATGAAAACCAACTTACTGTACACAGTTCTGAGTCCAATCTTGGCCCTTATTACACCCCCCACGCCTGCGCAAGTTGCCGCAAGCTCCATCAACTTCTTCCATAACTCTGAAAAGTGGACCTAGTTTAAATAATTCAAACATGTATAACACTAACTGTTGGCCGCGACTTGTCCGCGTGGACTACAGGCACTGGCAAAATTTTGTGTTTCCATGGCCTGTGTGTTATTCTGGTACGTAATATCTTTGAACTGCAAAGTGACACTACTTAATTGTGCATATTATTGTGCTAACGTTGTAATTGATTTAAGCAATATTAACACCGGCAAGCATATATTATGGCGCATGACTCACACCCAACAGGTTCTTCTTACCTATACGTTAAACGTTAACACGCATGTTGGTTACCTTTTTATAGTTACTGCTCTATGAACGGAAAGAGAAAATTATGTGTAACTAAAACTTAAAATGTACTGTAATTTTTGTAATACAGTATTAATTATTAAATTACTACTCTGTTTACATTTTTTAAGAAAGGAAGCGATTTAATCTGCGTGCAATAAAAATGTCCAGTCTGTCGGAGCCATAGATATAACATACTCAGTAGTGTCCTAAGTTCGATCATACAATATTTTTTTTCAATTAGGATGACTGGCCACTAAAATGTTTTTTTATATATAGAATAGGGGGGCAAACGAGAAATCGGAGTCTTTTTACCAACACCGACGCCCATGAACATCCACATAATTACTACGAAGATACTTTGGGCCAAATTTATTCATTATAATTTGAAATCTTTATAAAAGCCCTCCCCCTCGGCGGGGGTAGCAGTATTTTTACACCCTCTTCCACACCTCACCTCCTCATTTACATCCTCGCCGAGTAGGGTTTAGCTACCAATATTTAGGAGTATTTGTTTGTCTGTAAGTCGTTTTACGGAGGATATAATTTTGCGTGATGACGGTTCTCTAATTGATTTGAGAACTAGTAAGAGGTAGTGCCATGCTGCACTGCAGCGGAATCGGGCCGGCACGACCGGGTATCACTGGCTCACTTGACACCGCCTTAAAGTGACGTCTACCGTGACGTGTCTCATATGGTTTGTGAGTAGCCGGTAGCCCATTGGCCGGGGAGGTGAAAAAGAGGTCTGGGCATCAGCATAGTAATTACGCTGTTGTTCATGGGCGTCAGTAGCCGTAGAAATGCTTCGACTTTTCGTTTGTCCCCCTATATTATGAAGAAAGAAATTGATCTGAATGCATCTCCCGATGGAGCGATAGAAACGACATGTTACACTTTCTCACTAACAAACTCCGCCCATTTGGAACGTTACTATGACGCCGTGCTTTTTTGGACATTTTGGAAGATAGCGTTTTGAAATTATTTAAGACATTATGTTCAAAAAATTACACCAATAGTCACCAAAAGTCCCGATGCGCCCTTGTCCTCACATAAGGTACACAACAAAACTTACCTGTACTGTCCACGAGGAGCAAGTGTACATGTCCAATTATAGGCAGGGCTCCCGGGTGAAGTGGAGGTAACGGCATAACTATGAGGCATAACATAGTTATGTATACATGTTTAAAAGGAACAGCAGGGTTTTAGTTACATATTGTATATGATTCGTAAAACACACTTTTTACACCTCCAAATATTTTTTTATACTATAGGGGGGGGTATACGCGCAATCGGAGTCTACTACCGACGCCCATAAACATCATCAACCCCATAGACGCACAATTAAGCGACGTAGATGCAATGTCCTCATTTCCATCTCTCCTTTACAAACCACGAAACGCGTCACTCGACCGTTTCTGTATCTTGTGAGCGCGACCAAATTCGGCTGCAATGTAGCATGACAAAGCCTCTTCCTAAAACAATAATAAAGAACCTTACTTCGATGCCGATTTTGTCCGTAATGTCCCACCGAAATACTTGCACAGGAAGCTTGGATTGCGCGCTGAAGACTATACAGACTAATTTACAACGCATTAACATAATGCCTCTATCAGGTTATCGTTATGATCAGGGACTTTATTCGTAACCGAATAACGTTATTGTTGAAACTGTTTTTCATTTCTCTTCTTACACGATACTGTAATAAAGTGTAACACTTTGAATCTGTTTTCAAAAATAACTGTTAATGTGTGTTATTAAATATTGCAGCCAATAAGAATTAGGTTACTTTAAAGTATCTTGCTCCTCTCTTGCTCTCTCTTTCCCTTTAGGCAAAGAAACTACAACAGCAAATGAAATAATAGAAGATAATTCTGTAACAGATTTTATGTGGAATATTTCTTTGTTTTATAGAATAGGGGGGAAATCGGAGCCTTTTTACGGCTACCGACGCCCATAAACGTCCACATAATTACTATGCCGATGCGTAGCACTCCTTTCACCCGTTAGATAACTAAAAAATGTGTAACAAACGTGAAGGTCTCAAACAATTATTAAAGTTTCCAAAACATTTCTTTCTGTACTTTACACAAGACGTGACAGCGTAGCGCACTCATCGTGCGGCCGTCGACAGTTAGACTAGCATGGCACTACCTCTTACTAAAGATGCCCACCAGCTTTGTCGTGGCGGTGCATCGCAGTAGCTCAAGGTGAACGCCAACTGCTAAGGCAGTTGAACCACTTGTAGGAGTAGGTACTATTGCACATAGAGCTGAGACACCGGGCGAAGACAATTGGACCGAATGTACTGCTCTTTGAACCCCTCTTATAAGAAGAGGGGATAAAAGAGAAACAGAAGGAGGCGCTATTGCACACGTGGCAAGCGGTGAGGACGGGAACCTCGCCCCACTGTCTCAAGTTTGGTGGGGTTGTCCTCCCCTCCCACTGTCTCAAGGTACCAGGGAGCGTCAATCCTTCCGTGGAGGAAGCGTTTAATTATGAAGTGCTGAAAGCATTTGAATAAAAGTCCACAATGATGAAGCTTATACATGAGAATAACACATGGGTTATAAAAATAGTAACTTTTGCTCGTAGTTTTGTCCGCAGTCCACGCGGACGAAGTCGCGGATAACAGCTTGTTATCAAAATCAAAATATTTGATTCAAAATTGGATTTTACAAATCTCTTTTTGAACATCGTGACTTCCATACTACCGGTTCGACCCTAACGCTGACCTGAGAAGAACCGGCGAAACAAACTCAGCGGGACTGATGTTTCGGGATAATTTACACAAGTTAAATTATACTTGCATTACATTCCATTTCACTTTATTATAAGAATACTGGAATTTCCTGGAGAGAGACTTTTATTCAAGGTGTGGTATCTTCTAAAAATTATAAATAATGAAACTATATTTATTATTAAAGTTTGCTGAAAGCAGGTAGTGTAGAAATCCCTACCATGGTTCAAGCCCTGTCGTGGCGGTGGGGCTTAGTAGCCCGGGGCGAACCCAGACGTAACCAATTGAACCGAGGGGGATCTTTTCACCCCTCTTATAAGAAGAGGGACCTTAGAGATCAGGAGGAGGAAACGCTTTCGGTACCCCTGTTATAAGAAGAGGGGACCTAAGAGTAACAGGAGGTGGCACTTTTGCGCACGGTTCAAGGGGCGAGGATGGGAACCTACCTAACCCCATTGCACTATCCCAAAGTCGGTGGGGCTGTCCTGTACTACTGAGCAACCCCATCTGAGGAGGTAGAGTCGGTCCCTTAGGGGGCTGACTAGCCGTCAAGGTGCCATGATGATTGATGTTCCAGGGCACCTCACCAAGGGCGGCACTGATGGCACCCGCGGTGGTTTTTCTGGGTATTCGGCACTATCATGTGCTGCGAGTCCCACACACCACTGGACCCCACCCAGGGCCGGTGAAGGCGCGTGAATGCGTTTCCCCGCGAAAAAAAGGTAGTATAGAAATTGGTCGAAAACACACATGATCAGAAGTGCTACCAGATTTTAAAAGAGGCAATACTTTTAATGCTTCCTTAGATCAGGAAATACCGCGCTGCATATGCACATATTGAATACCATAGATAAATAAAATGAAATGATACCAACTATCGGTTAAACAATTTTCATAGACATACCCCACAAATCTGCAGTGTGATTGGAGTTCAAGGTCTTTAAAATATCAGTCACGGCTTCGGGCCCGATTTCTTTAATGATCCACCAGCGGCAGAAGAAGACATAAAATTTCTAGTAGTTCTAGGAAGAGGTAGTGCATACTAGGAGTTATTGCCATGCATAGTGTATGACCCTACGTGGAAGTACCTCTCCCCCACATAATACCGCCGTAAAGTGACATCTTCAGTGTCGCGTTTCGTGCGGTTTGTGAGTAGCCGGTGGCGCACTTCCTAGGGTTGGGAGGAGTGCAACGCATCGGCATGGTAATTGTGTGAATGTTAATGGGCGTCGGTAGTTGTAAAAAGGCTCCGATTTCTCGTTTGCCGCCCTATTCTACAAAAAAGTGTAAATTGGAAATGCCGTTACGGCATTTGACAATTTTTTTGCTGACTACCTCATCGGACTTGACTATTTTATCTTCCATGCTAAGATGAATATCGCAGCTACGAGATTCCAGTGTCACTACTTATTATATTTATATTATTCCAGGTAGTTTAAATGTTGTTATTAGAATGCCTAATTTTCCGATATGTAATGACTGAGCAATAGTACACACACATTAATTATATATGTGCACCCAACATTCTGCTTCTATATAGTAATTATAGACACGCGTACTAAATTAATTGCAGTATAGGATAGTTAGGAAAGGGAAGTGTTGGTTGACCGTTTACCAGGTGGGTGCGAGTAGCAGAAGATCGATCGTCTTAGCGTCCATTGAGAGAGGCCTATGTCCAGCAGTGGACCGATAAGGGGTGATAATGATAGGATAATACTGAAGGCGTTTTAGAAGCGGTCATTGCTCACAATGTAAGTGTAATGCAAGTCTCCATTTTTTTTTTCGTTTTATCGACGCGTGGAAACGTAGAAGAGCGCCTTCACCAGCCTCAAAATACCCACAAAAACCACCGCGAGTATCATCAGTACGGCCATTGGCGAGGCGCCCCAGAGCTACAAACATCAAGGCAACTCGTCAGCTAGTCAGCCCCCAAGGGATGCTTCCTTTACACAAGGGGTGCCTCGCACCACAGAACAACTAACAATAAGACAATGCAGTGCGGTGAGACTCTCATACAGCCCCTTGTCTCGTGCGCCTCGTCCTGCTCTTTCTACTCTTTTTATAAGTTGAGTACAAAGAGCAGCCCCCTCGGTTCCATTGGCTGCGCAAAAGGTGTCAGGGTTCACTTCAGACTAGTGATCCCCACCGCCACGACAAGGCTTGAACCATGGCGGGATACACCGATTTTTCTTAAAGTGTGTGTGTGTGTGAGTGTGTGTGTGCGTGTGCGTGCGTGAACGTGCGTGTGCGTGCGTGCGTGAGCGTTCATGTGCGTGCGTGTGCGTGCGTGTGTGTGCGTGTGTGTGTGTGCGCGTGTGTGTGTGCGCGTGTGTGTGTGCGCGTGTGAGTGTGCGTGTGTGTGTGTGTGTGCGTGTGTGTGTGCGTGTGTGTGTGCGTGCGTGTATGCGTGCGTGTGTGCGTGCGTGTGTGCGTGTGTGTGTGCGTGTGTGTGACCACTGGAGGGGAGCAGACGGAGGGCGACCCATCTTCATAACGATTATGATGATGTCTACGGGCATCGCCAGTCATCAAAAGACTTCTACTGCGCGTTCGCTCCCTCCGGTAATACCCATGAGTGTAGGATAAAAAAATGTATCGTTCTAGTAAAAATATCGAGTACAAAAATCTCCGTATCGAAAGGAAATGAAACCCAAAGTATATGTTATATACTTACATGTGTTGACATGTTACGTCAAGAAGACATGTGGAGGGGCTGTGAGACCATCGTTATTACGTTTAAAATGGCAGGCATATAACATATTTTTATAATAATGTAGAGGGACATACGAGCAATCGGTGCCTTTCTACGACTACCGACGCCCTTGAACATCATCATAATTATTATACCGATGCGTTGCCCTCCTTTTCACCCCCCCCCCCCCCAATGGTCTACCGGCTACTCACTAACCGCACGAAACGCGACACAGCAGATGTCACTTTAGAGTGGTATCAAGTTAGCGAGAGGTACTTCCCCGGTCCTGCCGGCCCAATTCCGCTGCAATGCAGATAGGAGAATAATAGTGTTAAGTCCGCGCAAAAACTTGATCACCGATGTATGTGCTACGCAGACGGCTCGTCACTATAGAAATGGCCATAGCAGCTGAAATTTGGCTAGGAGGACAATAAGTCACTTGGCCGTGACCTAGGTCTGGGACCCTCCGTCACTTACGACAGTGTCGACGCGAATTACAATAGTACGGGTTAACTAACACGTTAGTCACGCAACGGGTCACACGCTAACAGCTGATTTCAATTTCAATACAACGCCGATGGATATCCGTGTTTATGAAACCAATAATAAACGATTGCAAATCGTGACCGATCGACAGGTACAGCGGGTCATAAGTACAATGGGTGAAAAGTACAACGGGTCATAAGTACAACGATGTGATAAATTTTATTCTATAAAAGGAATTGGGCGTCAAATATTTACAATCTGTTACCAGAAAGGGAGTCACGTCGGGGGATAAAGAACTGTTAAAGGTTTAGCCAGACCTTTGAATGCATTTACTTAATGATAATCTCTCCATATTCAAAATCAAGAACAGTCTTAAAATAATACAAGGTACAAACAATAGAATCAATACATTTTTAAGAAGGGTTAGTAAAAGGAGAAGTAACTAAGTCTTATCTGGATAGTTGACCGAGACCGGATGGAGAATCCTTATACATTCAATTATCAACTCAATCATTGTTTGTTTGCGGATTGTTCCTCAATCCTCAAATTCAATAGTTGAAGATTATAATGAATTCATATCTTCATATTAAATGCAACTCAAAAAAGAGAAAGGAAAAAGGAGTAGAGTTCTGAAAGGGAAACACACAACCAACAATTATTGCGTTACATCAAAATATAATGTTACACCCAAGTTTCACACGTGGCATATACCTATTCAAACTAAAACATTATTGATACGCTCTATCGAATTAATAGCCATACAGATCATGCAAATACTACTTTAAAAATGCACACATAAGAGAATTAAGACAGTTTAACATTAATAATAAGATTTTTCGAAACATGAGATATGAAACATGACGTTGGCAAGAAATCATGAACTCACTAAATATCTTCCGGACAGAAAGGAAAAACTATTTCATTATCATTTGGTGATGGCAGATAGTGACTGCCATCATTCCATCCTCCACGACCAGAGTAAGAAAGGAATGTCATTACTACGACACCGAACACATCCTCAGTCTAACAGTCAAAGATGATTGATATACTTTATTTTATAAAATGTTTAAGTAGCAAAAATATAATTGTTACAACTGGTCAAATGTACAATGGATCATAAGTACAATTGGTCATAATTATAACAGGTCAACAGTACAACGGGTCACATGCACCGCGTGTCAGATATCCAACAAGTCATAAGTCATAAATACGCTGGGTCTGAAGTCCAGCGGAAATAAAAAAAAGTGCGAAAGAGAAAATGTCTCGTTCCGCCTGAGCAGAGCGTTCAGGCGAGAGCGCGGTACAAGAGACTAAGAAAACGATCGGCCAAATCGCTCGACTTGTGTGACATGCATCTATATTTCTTCACGTGTCCATCAGCCGAAACGTCCGATGTGTGATGTGAAAAGAAAACTTCCATTGTGTATTACAATAACAATTGCCGGTAAACGGGTAACACTTTCTTGCACTTGTAGAATTGCATTAGCGATATAATCTTGTAGTAAAATTGTTCTTTGCTTTGGACTTTAAGATCACGTTAGGTAATGTTACAACTTGCAGCAAAAAGGAAATATTATTACTCATATAAACTTCTGGATCTTCACTATCATACAAACTACAAATAAAGCTGTTACAACTGATTTTATCGCGGTTTATTTAGTTATTTAACGAGCACGACGTTTCAGAAGCTTTATACAAACATGGTCACGGGTGGACTGAAATGTCATAAGAATGAAATGAACCGCGATTAAATCCGTAAAAGTATTTATATTGTAATAAAATTTATTATGTATTAATTAATCTATACGTATGTTTTCCAAACGTTTAATAACACAAACACGTTTTAAATTTAAAGAAAACCAAACCACAGAAGAACTAACACATGGCTCATGGTGATAGCGAACACATGCAAAAGCAGCGAGCCGGCCTGTCCACATCATACAAACCATACACGTTCAACTTGTTGGAACTTGTATTTATAGTCCGCATTAGGTTTTTTTGCCAAGCGCAGACAAAAATCAAAATGTACGTGAAAAATACCCAGACTCTGTGTTATTGTATTTATGTAAGTGCTTTCCATAGGCGTCTAAAATTTATGAAAACACTAGCTGTACCCTGCGATTTTACCCACCTTGATTCCGCAGAAATATCGGGATAAAAGTGAAAGTTTCAGAGTAGTCATATCACAAGCCACGTAACGCAAAACCTTTATAGCAGATGAACATTTATGTATTTTGTATGAGACAGAGTCATTGCTATATTGCTACCGAATCTGTCTTCTAAGGCAGTCAAACCGTTCGCAAGGTTTGCATTCATTTACACGCCTGGGCCAAGACGATGGTCCTACATGATAGAGTTATGGACACAGTAATGAATGTGTACTCGCAGTGCAAAACGAGGACAGTAACATATGGCTCTCAGTTCCTTCAGAGTTCTGGCGTAGAGATCTACTCGTACGTTTATATAGATTAGAAATATAATGTAAGTGGAAGTATGGAACCAATAAGATAAACTAAATTTAGTTTATCCAATCAGAAAAACTAAATTTAGTTTATCCAATAAGATAAACTACATTTAGTTTATCTTATTGTTTCCATAATTCTAGGTCAACTTACTTCATGTTTACTTCTTCAGTTGCAACAAAGTGGATATTTTTATTCCATTTATTCTGTCAACTGAACTGGTTTGCTATGATATTCTCCGACAGAATCCGATAGCAAACCAGATCAAAAGAATTTACAGAATGTACAGCTGGGCCGAGATATTTTGAATATACTTAAATGTTGTTACGCAAACCAGACAACCGCGTTAGATGGGAGGGTTCGCGCTTTTACGAACATCCTTATCGTTGCACTGAGGAATCGGCGTGTCGGGTGTCACGTTGGTGGTATTAATGTGAACAACATCAGCTACGCAGATGACATGGCGTTGCTAAGCGCGTCGGTCGGTGGCTTGAGACAGCTAATTGGTTGTTGTGAGTCCAATGTTCGAGGTCATGGGTTTTAATACAACCCCAAGGCCATAGTCTTTACGGCTGGTAGTAACTGCCCTTCGCATGTGTCCCCTATTGTTTCAGACGGAGTGATTCGGAAGAGAGTGGATGAGTTAAAATATCTGGGGCACATGATAACTGCCGACCTCGAAGATGGCGCGGATATTGAATGGGAGCGGAGAGCGTTATCTGTTAGAGCGAACATGCTCGCCCGCCGATTTGTACTCTAAGCATGTAAAAGTGACTTATTGCATGTCCCTTTACACGAGTAGCCTGTGGGCAAGTTTTACTCATGGAGCATAGAACTTTCTCCGCGTCCGCGTATAATAACGCGTTCCGGGTGTTGATGGGGCTGCCCCGTTTCTGCAGTACGTCGGGAATATTTGCCGAGGCGAGAGCTTCTATGTGACCATCCGCAAGATTTGCGCCTCGCTGCTCCGCAGGCTGCGGTCCAGCCCACCCCGTTCTGGCTATGTTGGCCGATAGACTTGATTGTTTCTACCTGAATCACTGTAGGTTTGTTCATAGGGTGGATGTGGAAAAACAGGTGTAAGTAACATCTGAAGCAAATTATAAATATTACAGGCATGTAAACTGGCGTCTTTGAAATTACATTTAGATGTACCCAGAATAGCTGGCACATAAACGCATTTGAAAATATTAAGGAATGCTCTATTTAAATTATGATTTTTAGTTTGTACTCGAACAAAAAATTGCTTGTAAGCAGCAATCGATATTTAACTTTCAAAATAATTGCTTTCATTAAAATTTAATGTTGATTGATATAGGTACATCTACATGCTACATCATCATATGAAATACATAAATATAATGATAATCTCATCAGCCAAGGATGGTAGTCAACTTTCTTCAGAATATTCCCAAAGACGCCCATAGACATCTGCCTATTTTTTATGAAAACATTTTATTCTCTTTCCCTCATCCACTCCGGAGACATATCACAGCATAGCTATCTATTTGCAGCTATGTTAGACGTTCGCCATAAGAACACAGCCAGTTGTACCGAACCAATTCCGCTGCCGTGTTGCATTTCACTACCTCTTACATACAAAAAACTATTTTCGTATTCGTATCGTATCTAAGAGTTAATGTAATTTCATCACAGTTTATTTAATTATTTAACTAGCCCAACGTTTCAGAACTGATGGAATTAAAACATCATAATCTGACTCTTAAGTGAAATGAATAAGATTAAAAATAGGTTAAATATTTATCGATATATGTGTTACACTGTGTGTATGCACGGCCTACTAAGTACGTACGCTATTTTATAGTTATACTTTTATGTGAGTGTTCGCGTTCGTGTGCAAGTAAGATAATCCAAGGGTGATTACCCTAATAACCACTGCAGCAATTGAAACACAATTTTGTTAATGTGTATTTCCGGTGGCCCGTTTGAGGAGACGAATGAAACATTATAATTATGCGGATGCTTATCGATCAGTAGGTAAAAAAGGTCCAACTGCTCGTTTGTATTTTATTGTATAAAAACGGCGTGCGTAACAGTGTAAATCGCACGACACGATATGGATCTAAAAGTAACATTTTTCATTCAATAATATAGAATTAACATGTCCAAACGTTTAATAACAAACGATTAATAATTCATGTGGTCAGTAAAATTCAAAGAAAAGCAAATTGCAGAAGAACTACCACATAGTTCATGGTGATAGCGAATACGTGCAGAGGCAGACTCGCGTCCACATCGAACAAACCATACACGTTCAACTTGTCGGAATTCGTATTTATAGTCCAGATCAGGTTTTTTGCCAAGCACAAATCACGATCTAAAAAAAATATGTAAGTTAAAAAATATAATCCAGACATTATGAAGAGGAAAAGTGTAAAAATATATGCAGTTTTTTGTGTTCCGTAGGAAAATAGTAACCAACGGAACCCTCAATTTGGCCTTTTTCTCGGTCAATATGGGTAAATATATTTCAAACTTGGGAAGTAAATGTATTTTATAAACTGCAACAAAATTATCTAGTATGATCTTGTAAAATAAAATAAAATGTAACTGAGAGACGTTTTTTTTTTCAGATAATTTTGCCGTGTCAGGTGTCATTGAATAGACATTTTGAAATGGTATGGAGAATTTTAAGAAAGTGTTTTGATTATGCTAATAATTTGTGAGATAGTGGAATTTAAAGTGGAAAAATATGGGTCCCCCTTCCCCTCTTTTTGGAACTAACCAAAGGGAAAATAAAAATTTACACAAACAGGACAATCGATTAAGAAGGCGTGTTAGAATTTTTTGCTTGCAGCTGCAATCCTTCATAGGCAAGTCCAACGATCCAACGAGTCCAAGATCTTGGCCGGTTTTTTAAAAGAAATCATTGCTGGTTTGGTCACTAGTTTTCCATTAGTTGCACACTGACGATGCATTTTATTGATATAAATTAATAACATGGCGTCTGGATTAAATTTAATCTAATATAATTAAAGACAAATTACCAGATCTTTGGCGTCTCAATAGCAACAAAGCGGATACTTTTATTTCATTTATTCTCTCATACAGCAAGTTACATGCGGAACTCAATAGAAACTGTGTGATCACTTGTTTCATCATCCAAACAGTATATATCGTTATAGATATTGTCATGTCGAAAAAGAAAGGCTAAAAATTGTATTAATTGCAATGAAATATATTGCTTTAACACAATAATAATAATCAGTAGTTACGCTAAGTATCTTAGGGACTTATATTATAAGTAATAGACGTACCGACTACGACTAATAGGATCGGAGACGCGCCGGTGAAACAGCGGATTTCTAGCATTAGTCATTTCGTAAAATTAAACTTCATTCAAGACAATATTTTCAAATAATATGCTAGTAGAACATATATTCTTTAAAATGACGTAATGGTAGACATTTTGTTTCTCGTCTCATCTTCTGTATAGTCGCGTTATAATTATTGATTCACAAAAATACAAGATATACGATTTCATAGTGAACTATCATTGTAAAGCATCCGTGGTTGTACATAAACATGTTTTTTTTCTCGTATCAACCTATCGCGTATGATCTTAAATGGTTTTTGTAATGCAGATTATATTTAAAAATGTGCAAAATTTAAATATACTTCACTAAAATGTCAACCTTACGCGCGTGTGTTTAAGTTGTTTCGCAAAAGTGTATAATTTGACATTTACACATCTTTTATACGGAATATTTGCTCACTGTATATCATGGTATTTTCTAAGCCTATGTTTATAATCCTTCATTTTTAAACTTTTACTAAAATATTTAGAGACTGCCATAGCTTATTTATAGTCTGCCATAATTTAAATATATTCTGGTCCTAGTTTTGATATAGTCTGGTCAAATTTAGTCTTTAATTTGTCTCAATTTAAATATAGTTTGTCCTAGCTTAGATATTATAGTCTACCCTACCGCATACTGAGACTTAATAGAAATTTATGATAGTCTTAAATTACCAATTTATGTCGATTGATTATGATGGCTGATTGCACATGTGACAAAGAATCTGCAAATTGCCCCAAGAGGTGAGATAATATCTGGAAGATTTCAATTAGTTTAGCAAGAGGTAGAGCCAAGCTGCGCAGCATCCGAATCGTGCCGGGGAGGCTTCCCTTTCACTTACATGATATTATCGCAAACGATAGATATGCTGTCGGGTTTAGTGCGGTTAGTGACTTTCTGGTGGTCAATCGGTCCAGATATCTATGGGCATCATCAAAACTTATAAAATCCCCCTTAACGTATGAAAAGTTTATAACATTTTGTATGTTACTAGCGATCCACACCGGCCTCGCCTGTGAATAACAGGAGCCAAATTATACACTAAAACCTCCCTCGTAAAACCTTCTATTCAAGAGTTCGGGGTTCTCGAGAAGAAAATCGATCTTATACTGACAGACAGTAATTGTGATTTTGTTTTATATATGAGGAGAAAAGATATTTACTAAAATGATGATTTTTTATGAAGATTAACAAAAACTAACCCACACTTGTGAGAGCTCTTTCGCCAACTTTATACAATCAATGAGGTTTTTGAATACCATAAATATATCTTGCTCACTAATTTCACGTTGCAAACTATGTTTATCGTCATTTCTTATTTCGTTAATTAAATACTTCTTCCCAAATATCTTGCACATGTTTTGCAAAATTACCAAGATGAAAACCAAATATAGGACTTCCAAGTCATTAACACTAGCACATATAGTAATGAATGAAACACGTATAAATCCCCAATCTGGGTCCAATGATAAATTGAAGACAGCCAAAGTAATGTTATATAATATATATGCTAAAAGGCATGTATTTAAGAGACGCTTCATGTATTCCGTTTTATGGTTACTACACAGTACCAAATCGACTTTTTGAAGATTCAACAGTAGGTTGACGTGACGCTTGCTATTGTATAAGCTAACAAAGATATTTTGCGAGTGTTTCACCGCATGCATAGTCAAAATGGAAACACGAATTATGAATAGCGAGGGAAAGTACTCCGATACAAACTGCCGTATGGTCAAATAATACAAGCCGTATTGAAAAACAGTTGTAAGTAACGCGTGAACCAAATTATATATGTTACAGACATGAATACCGTCATCTTTGAAATTATATTTACGAATACCAAGAATAGTTGACACATTATAAAAGGGTTTGAAAATATTCAGAAATTCTATATTTGAATTTATATTTTTAATTTGTACACGAGCACCCATTGTTGAAGGGTCAGGCAATCTTTATATATTTATTAGTATGCGCCCTATATGCAATCGATATTTACTTTTCATTAAAGTTGCTTTCATGAAAATTAAATATCGATTGTTTAACTTTACATTTATCTTCAATGTTACAAGCATATCGAATACATAAATTTTATAACGATCTCAGCAACCAATGTTGGTAATTATTTTTACTTTTAATTAATAACGTTGTCCTAGCCGAATTTCGCCCACGGCGGCCATCTCTATACAGATTAGCCAACTGCGCGGGACCTGATAGGGCAGGCACATGTGTGTTTGCAGACATAAGTGCACTCCCAGTTTCATCATTCTCGTATTCCGATGCGACGGCAATCCGACACAACAACAGGTGCAGCACCGAAGTCTCAACGTGGTCTCCTAAGCTCGGGGCTACTCAATTCCGTACTCTGGTAGAATATGCATTATGTGTAATTATATGATTTAGTGCTGGTAGTTGTTAGTAAGCATTAATGCTCGTTTCTGTTGTATAAAAACTCCTTGGTGTATTGTAATTGCCAATAGGATCAACTAGATCTACTTAAGGAATAGCCTTAAGACGGCCATTCGCCACATATAACATCCCTTCTGTATTATCTCGATGATACCACATCCTCTTACCAAATATTTTTTTATGAATATATTAATTTGTTTCTTTTATAGTAAAGGGGGGAAAAACGAGCAACCAGTGGCTTTTTACGACTACCGACACCTATGCACATGAGCAGCGCAAGTAAGCTGATGCGTTGCCCTCCATTTCACTTCTCCCCAAAATGGGCCATCGGCTACTGATAATCCGCTCAAAATGCGACACCAAAGCTGTTACTTTACGCCAGTATCATGTGAAGAAGTGGTACTCCACAGTCGCACCGGCTCAATTTCGCTGTAATGCAGCACGGCACTGCCGCCTCTCACAAAACATATATCTAAATTTATCCAAAATAAAAATGATAACTAGTGACATATTTATCTACATCGTACGAAATCGTACGCTACAATCTGTACGAATGTCGCACGGTCGTATTGTTTCAGTGTCGTGTCATGACACACGGGCACATCACAGCGTACACGTGTCCATGCATCGTGCAACTGTACACTTCTTGGCAGACGCAACGGACAGCCCAGTTGTAGCGAAATGCCGAACTTATTTTGGCCTGCCAATTAAAACACTGCACCATCACTATCGGAAGCGACCACATACTGGCGGTCCATTTTTTCGCGCCAATGTGACGTGAAAACTATTCCAAGTGTGTGAAAAATTCAGTCCTACAAGCCAATAAGCTGTCGATAGTGGAAATATTGAAAAATGGACTCTTGGGGCATTCTGAACGTGGACACCGCGGCCGCCGCGTTCTCTATAAGCCGCGACGACGAGAACTCGAGTTTCAGACGGAAGGAACGCTTCGTGAGTAATTACATATTAATAATGTCAGGATGCCATCTCCGTCCACCCGTGACCACGGTTGCTGTAAAGCTTCTGAAGCGTTTGGCTAGTAAAACAATTAAATAGACCGCGACAAAATCCGTAAGAGTAGTTTTGTTGTAATATCATTACAAGATAAAGATGATGGCAAAAAAAAGTTTTTTATATAGTACATAAATGAGATATAATTAATAAAATGGGCTTGAATTTGACAATAGCGATCGCATACAAACAGACAACTGTTAGAGACTGTTCAAATAATATGTATAGATAACCCATAGTACCCCCATAGTGACAAAATTATAATAGTGTTCTTAAGGATGTGATACTGTATAAATATACGTAAATGAGAATGGGAAATTAAGTCGTTGAGCTGTAATGTTTTAATGTGTTAATTAATAATGTCGGGATAATATTTAGATGATACAATAATAGTGTAATTTTTTACAGGATAATCACAAAACGCACGAAACGCGACACTGAAGATGTCACTTTACGGCGATATTATGTGTAATTGTGGATATAAAATTACATTAGTGCTAAAAACCCGTAAATGAGTAAAATAAATTAAAATGTTAAGAATGGTAATCAATATCACGACGATAAAATAATAACAGTTTTCATGGAAAAATAAATAGTCCTATATCTATAATAATAATATAAAGCTAAAGACGAACGTATTTATTTGTTTATTTGTTTGAACGCGCTAAACTTTGGAATTACTGGATTGAATTGAAAAGTTATTGATAATGTTGAATAGTCCATTTATCGAGGCAGACTATAGGCTATGTACTGTGACGTTACGCGGGTGTAGATACATAATTTGTGAGAAAAATAAAGAAAAAGATTGGTCATTTCTTGTTGGAAATTCGTGTTGTCGCCTGATTAAATAGTTAAATGTCAATGAACTATTATCACTATGAGTGTGTGTATTTTCAATGCGGTGTCTTCATTAAGTTACATTTTTTAATATAGGAAAATGTGTTTCTTCCAATGTTACTTACATTCATATCATAAATTATAATGCGTTAATAATTAAAGTGTGACAATATTTCATCAATACAATATTCAGAATTTAGATTCAAAGTATATTCATGTTGCTTCTTTCTGACCTGAACTTATGCTATGGAGGCGAAGGGAAATCCAATACAACTTCATCGCATTGCATATAATTCTTATTCACTGCGATTACTTATTTATAACTTAAATAAAAAGTACTATTTCCACAAATTTATTTATAACTCTTACATTATATTGTAGCTTGTTCAAGTTCCTTCCTGCAGTTTCCTTGTAAATTCTATGCCAGGGGATAGAGTTTATGTTTTAGGATTTTATGCATAGATTTAGGATAATATCAAGGTACAGTGAGCGCCTGAAACCCGTCCACATAAAAAATGCACAACTGCCAAATTATGCACTGAGTAAAATCAACATAAATACATGCACGTCAGGTTGAAATTTCTAGGAAATATGTTTAAATTGTGCACATATTTTAAATAGAATCTGCATTGTAAAATCGACTTGAAATCACGCTAAGTTGTCAGTTGAATATGGAATTGTATATCTTGTATTTTTGTAAATCAATGATTTTATGTTATTCCAATTGTTAGCTATAACTGTGCGAAATTTCATTTATATCCTTTCAGTAAGCAGAGGATCGAAGTTTAAAAGGGACTTGTAAAATCCTCTTTTTTATTTTGAGTGTGTTTAACAAACATATCGGTGTCCTTCTCCAAAACAAAATTCATTTTTTAAAATTATAGGGAAGCAAACGAGTAGTGGGTGTCCTTTCATGAATACCGTCGCTAAGGAACATCCGTATAATTAGACGTGTCTATCCCTTCTCCCATCTAATGGTCCACTTGTAACTCACAAACCGCAAATACGCGACAGCGATGTCAATTAACGGTGGTTTGAAATGTACGTCCCCGGTCAGTCAATTCAGTTGCATGCTGCATTGCAACCACACTATCACCCACTTAACTTTTTACTCTCATCCCTTTTTAAAGAATAGCGCGAACGAAGGAGTTCAAGATTTGGTACAGACGGAGATTAAATTATAATGTGGACAGAAACTATTTTAATATAATATGCATTAGATTTAAATATTTTTATTAAATAAAAATATTCACATCACGGCATACGCACAATGCTTGAAACTTATCACACAAATTGTGACACTGTCAAACATGTTATGAGGTAGGAGATTTAGATTAACTTATTAACCTACAAAAAATAATTTTGATTGAATTTCTATATCTGGGCGATCACTAGTTGAGATGAATTGGCATCGCACAGCGGTTCCACTTCAACAGCAATATGCATTTGATTGCCAACTAAACTGACGGTACTAATAATGTATTACTGGCTATAGCACCGGCTTCGCCCGCGAATGTCGAGCTGGATCGCCACCTTCACAAACTATACACAATAACACGGGCTGGATCGCTACCTTCACAAACTATACACAATAACACGGGCTGGATCGCTACCTTCAGAAACTATACACAATAACACGAGCTGGATCGCTACC